>BHFT01027429.1:0-24511 GCA_004320025.1 Laticauda laticaudata
CTTTTGTGACAGTTTTCAGTTCGTTTTCGGAGATGTTTTGGTCGTCCGATGCTGGTTGGCCGGTCGCCTTGTGTTCCGATTTGTTCGCATCTTGGCGCCGCTGATTTCTTTGTGCTCGGCCTGTGGTGGCTTCAGGAATGGCTTTCGATACTGCAATGTCTTACCCGAGCCATTACCTGCTCTGGAGCACTGCGGGTACTCTGAGACCGAGGACCACGCGGCGTCCGCTCAGACTCGTCCATGTCTGAAAGCCACACGCCACCTCCGATGTTCCTCATTGCTCGCCGATGAAATCCCTGATGCCGCTCTCTCGTCCGCTTTTTGATCCCGACGGTAAATTCATATCGCCCCGCGTCAGTTTTGGCATGGCTGCGGCCATAGTGGTTCCGAAGTAACTGATCTAGAATCTGGCCCAAGGGCATCTCCCTTCATTCCTCTGGCATTGGCAAGCTTTGGCCCATCGCTTGAATGATGGCTGGCCCGCAATGGGTCAGGAACACAGCTCTCTTTTGGTGGTCATTTGCATCGCTTGAGATTCGTTGCTCTCGAGGAACGATCTAGGAATCTAAACTCGATGTAAGATCCCAGTCCTCAGTTCGGTGAATCGATGGTGCGGGTGGAAGTGCTGCCGGCGCATCTCTGCGGGTGTTCAGCTCGGTTGCCACGTGCCCGACTGCGTTCTCTTGTCTCAGGCAATCCACCTTCGTCGCCAGTGTAGCAAGCGCAGAAATCAGGACAGGAGACCAGCGTTAACTTTCAGCTCTTTATCTCTCAAGGTTATAGATCTGTTGTAGCCCTTTGCGAGCCACGGCAGCTGCTTCTTATTAGGAGCTAAGCGGCGGCTTCACCCACATGACTGCTCTTCTGGAATCTCCCACGATTGTTCGCGTCCAATTCACGCGGAATCTTCCCAACTTTCACTAACAGACCAATTCACCTCTCGTGCCGTCTCAGCCCAATCACAATGCCAGTTCGTTTCAGCCAATCACGGTTTTAGGGGTATTACAAGAATGTTAATACTTGTAACATGTCCCATGTGTGTTTCAAAAAACGCTGATATGTTTTGTGATCAACTTTAGCACCTCCTGTTGCTTCCCCCTTTCATTGTGGCCCATCTCCTCCTGCTATCTGCAATTTTCTGTTCTTTCCTTTTACTATATTGGAATGTTTTAATTACTCCAGTCGGGTCGGTGCGTACCTTCCAAAAATTTTATCCTGATTTCACCAGTTTCTGTGGATGTAGCCTAGGCGGGGTTCATGTTGCACTGGTGTGTTCTATGTGTTGTGTGTGTGTGGGGGGGGCTTATTTGGTGCGGCATGGCCTTGGCAGGCACTCCTGTGACTGGCGGGCGCGTGGATTTCGGCAGATTCATGTGACTGGCCTAAAGAAGAAAGTAAAAACTCAAGACAGCTAGAAACTAGGCCATCTCACAGAGGTAGACATGTATATCGCCACCCACCTTACCCTGTCCTCTAGGCCGTTCTATTCTTACGCTAACAAAGCAATCTACTTCAGGATATTTAGAGCTATAATACGAATTTGCTCCAAAGCCCTCTCGCTATTACATCATCAGTCCAGCAAGGCTCAACCAAGTCTGGGACTCAGCGACAGCTATACAGAGTTGCCCCTGCCCATGGCCCCATGGGAGTCTGACAACCAATCAAATACAAGCCTCAAATTCAAATTCCAACAGAGGGCACTAGCACCAAGGAACGCCCTCGGCGTGTCTCTCAGCCCAAAGAGCTCCAAGTCGATTGTCATCCCTGTCCACCATTAACACCATCTTATCAAGCAAGTCCATCATGTTTTCTGTTTGCCAGCTGGCTCTTTCCTTCCCCAGACACTGAAACCTCCAGTACAAGGGCACATGATCTGAGATCCAACATCATCTCGTAATGAAGAGCTTAGCATCAAATAAGATCAGGAATTTCATTAGTTATCATTCACCAAAAATACTGATTTCTTTTTCTAAAATTTATTCGTCAAGTCAGTCATCTCGATTATATGAATTAGCTTTCTGGCTCGATGTTTTTTTCTACCTTCTCCACCAGACTTTACCGCGTCAGTTACTACGGCCGCCATCAGTAGCCTGTCAGTAGTCTGTCATGGTTAAAACAAATTGGTAGAGAACAAACTATAGGGATTTAAAACCAGAAATATGTTTTGTGGGTACGAATACATATCTCTCAAATTTTTACAGATACTAATTAACAGCTCTGCTCAGAATTCTGTTTTGCCCACAACAATGGAAAAACAAACGATGATGAAATGCAAATAATTAATACTCACATTTAGAATGTGCAGAAATTGAATAAATTAAATCAATTACAAAATACAATCAAGGAGAGAGCTTAGAATACTTTTCTAACATGCGGATTCTTTTTTCAATGGCTAGAAACAGAAATTGAATGTTGAAAAAGTCATAAAAGAAAAACCACCACAATTATTTTGAAATCTCAGTAAAAAGGATAAGCCGATAATATTATGAGTATTTATCAATTGTTAATGCGCCAGATAACTTTGAGCAGTTATACCCGCCCCCAAACAAACACAAATATATACTGCAGATAAAAACCAAGTGTTTACTTATCCCCAGACAAAGCCACTGCCCAAATAAAAACCTTGCGATTGTTAGGAGGCGCAGAGTAGCGGTCGCACATGAACAGCATGCCGATACTTGCAGCGTCTTGAGATCACTGCCGATTATCTTTCGCTCCTGGATCGCGTCCAATGGATCTAAACCCGTCCTTGAAGAGAACACGCCGTTGAAAGTAGAAGAGTTGCATCCTGTCGATACCGCGAGGACAGTATTTACCGCCAGAAGTCCCTGAGTTTATGATCTCAGGAGAAGCCTCGTTTCGCCAGCCAGCAAAGAGGAAGCAATTAAAGACCTGCTGAAGTTGGCGACAGCGCTCCAAAATGAAACGAGACAGGAACGACGCCAGTTGCTATCCAGTCGGTTTTGTGAGAACTTTCTTCTTATATTTTAAGATTTAGATCAAAGGTACCACCCTAAAGTGCGAAGACAGAACATCCTGTAAATCACGTTTTGACGGCAAATGACCATCCCTTTCACCCCCCAGCTCAAGTCTCTTAAAACCAGGAATGTCAAAGTAATATTTTTTTTCTCATGGCTGGGATTTTCTATCCAACATGAGGCTAAGCTCACTATATTTTTGAAGACTGCGACTGTTTTGCGTTTCTCACTTTCTTCTACGCCTCTGACTCTTTCCTCCTATTTGACTTTATAAATATTCTAGCTGTGAGACTCCCCTCGCTTTAGTCTTTTTCTCAAATATCCTTTTTCTTTTTAATTTATTCCTTCATGACTATATCTATTCCTTGCGTGGAAAAGGCGGAGGGGAAAAGTGAAAGCAAAAGAAACTTTGTCAACACTGCCAACTAGAGGCTTGGAAATATTCTATTTCTTTTTCTTGACCAGACAAAGCTGAGAAAGAACTGAGACTTCTTTTCAAGGAAGTCTTTCGTATTTGATAAGAAAGAGCGGCAAAGAGCATGAGGAGCAGTATTATGCAGGGTTCTTCTGTCGGTTCTCATCAACAGCTGGAGTTGGTGTTGAAGCTTATAGGAAAAGAAAGGTGTTATGTCTCGGAGTAAGATAACAAGAGCCTTGAAAATTAAACAAAGGCAGTGTGCTACTTTTTAATTTTTCTAAGCTGCGACTTCCCCTCCTCATCAGTTTTACCTTTGTAATAGCTATTGGATTTTGGCCCTTTTGAGAACTTGTCTTTTTTTTTTCCCTTGCCTTTTGAAGTTAAATTGCCTATGTTTCGCCCTTTTTATCTTTAAAGAAAAGCTTTTTCAGTATTATATGTTTCCTTCCTTTTCTGTTGAAGGGCAGTTAGTCCTTTTTTCTTTTCTCTCCCTCCCTCTGCGTATGTTTTTTTTTTCCTCTCCCATTTTAGCCTTCCATATTGCTTTCTTTTTTTTTTTTGCCTTCTTTTTTTACCCTCTTATGATCTTTTATATCTGAGACTTTTAATTGGAGATTTAAGTGTTGAAGAACCTGAAGAATTTTTCTTTCTCTTTTTTAGTTTTACTTTTTCACTGTTTCTGCCTTTTTAGATATTACACAATCTTCTCTATTTTTGTATGTTGTTTTGGCGTCTTTCTCCTTCATTTTTGAGTTTTTATTGTTATTCAAAGTCCAAGTTGATCTGGATTAAGTATACAAGACACCTGAGAATTTTTTCTATTATTATTGGTGTCTGTTGTTGTTGTTGTTGTTCTTGCTTGTTTTTGCTAACTATTTGGCTTTTTTTTTCCTTGCCATTTTATTTGGAATTGCATTCGGGTACTTCACAATTGAGATTTAAGGCTCTAGAAAAACCTGAAGATTTGCAATTGTTTGAAATGAATTAGGAAAACAAACAGGCCCCTGGTTCCTCAAAACCTGCTACTCTGCTTTTCTCTCCACCAACTTGGAGACAACGTTTCATGAGATACAGACAAATGTCTAGCCGGCAAGGAAAAGTGACCCTGCCAGCGATGATTATGCTCAACGGAATTCCAAAATATTTCAAACCAAGAACAGCGCCGAGTAATATTTGAAAAGAGACATGGGAGAATATTCTATGGTATAAAGGAACTAAAACAACAGGGGTATTTTCAAAGAACCATTATATAACGGACTCTCTGTGTTAAACTGGGAGAAGAGCTAAAAGGCAATGTTAACTTGAAAATCTCCCAGCCTCTGGCTACTGACTACATGCCTGCAGTATGGGAACCACATCCAGCGTACACGCTCTCCTCGGTCGGCGATCTCGAGTCCACCCATGCTCACTATCCATACTATGAACATACCTTATATCGAACTCAGATCATATCTATCTCCGAGTCTATAAGCTACACAGCGAAGCTCGTATCACCTCTGTCTGTAGCATCATATCAGACGAGCCCACGATGTCATGATAGAGACTAACTATGCTGCGCGCATATAATGAATCATACTTAGGTAGACGTCTAATCCATCTACACTGAGCTGAGCTATCATGCGTCCAACTCATGAGCTTCTATAGCACGACAGTAAATATGCACTCAGTTTAGATTGCGTGAAATATAATAATGAAAAGGGTGACTGTATAATGTACTCAAATATCTAGAAGGAAACACAAGTATAAAGATGACTGCGCTTCTTCACCTATGCCCAAATCTACATTCAAGTCATGATAAAGACTCTAAAACATGAAGGGCTTTTTTTTATGATAAAGCGGTACTAGACTTAGATATGAAGATTTGACCAAGGTACTGCGTGAAAAGGTGATGAAAAATCCATTGTAACTGCGGGATTAAGATTTTACCAATTTAAACTAAGAAGCAACAAGTTTAAAGAAACTATGATTGCTTTGGGTTGAAAGAATTTGGCATAATGGGGACCGTTGATCTATGAGGAGAATATGCACGCAACATATGTCCGGGTCTTCAGAATTAAAAATGAAAATGTCAACAGCATATAAAGAAAAAATGTATGTTTTACAGGTGGCATTTTCCCTGACAAGAAATAGAAGAAGTTCTAGATGACTACAATATGACTGGGAAAACCAGCCATAATTACATCAGTATACCCTGTTCGACGCCATTTATTGACCATATGTTCCCGTGAGAGGTGGCTGACAATGTGACCGTCAGCTGGATCTAGCCTCCGTCTACACACTATGCTAAAAAATATGTGCGATGCTTGAAGCATGATCCACAACTCACAGCTTGCGCATATATAGATAAACTAAATCTCGCAACACACAACAGCATTGCCACTGCTTATATAGATTTCGTAACACCTGGATGCAGAAGATTAACTACTGAGACTATACTCTACTCATTGGGCCCACCTATAACCTCTCCGTACTGCATGGGCAATATAAGATTTTGCTTGTCTTGTGCCTAAAAATTGGAAATGAGAAAACACCATCACAGGAGGAAATCATTAAGAAACAATTATTGGAATGTGCTTGTAAATGAGTCAATTAACATTGAAATCATCAGTCTGAAACAAGAATGATTAAACAATTTGATTACAAAATTTGGCATCTATTCTATCAACTTATGTTAGAAATGAAAACGATAGTACATGAATTATATAGATACTTAGCAAAATAATAAAATATATATAAGATCGATTCTTTTCTTATATCTAAAAGATGATTAGCTCAGCGACTAGATTTGAGATGAAATGAACTGTCAATAAACACAAATATTGAGTAGAAATATGATTATTTCATGAAACGATGATATGAAATAAAAATATAGTCAAGTGATTGTTAAAATGGATTTAATCTATTTAATACTTGATTGAAAATTCAAGAATATATACAATGTAATTGTAATTTGAAGATCTACGAAATGAAAGCACAAAACATTCGTGTTATTGTAAACCAACCAGCACACTGTATGTATATATATGGAAGATGGCTTGATGTTTTTATGTTTTGTTTGTTTATGTTTATTTTAAAAACCAGGAAAAAATTTTTTTAAAAAAAACCTTGGATTGTTCCCCCAAGGACCCATAACCTCACACCAGAAATCTCAGCCCTTCTGCCTTTAAGAAACCCCCAGGCATACAAGCAAGACAACAAAAAGGAACACTAAAGTACAGCCATTATTAAGGTAAATCACCTGGAGGTCCCCTTTTGTTGATTCCTGGCAGAATTAACTAGGAAAGTGAAAAGACGCAGGTAAGAACAAAAGCCGGATGCTCATGGACACTCAAAACCCATCAAGCAGGCTCAGCTCCAGAAATCTCAACATATTAGAACCAGCTTTAATAATGGTGGAAGTGTTATACCCCAAAACAAGTTACTAATTTTCTCAGAAAGAAAAGTTGCTGCCAAGCAGCTGGATGTCCCCTGGCCTGCATGCTGCAAGCATCAACATCAAAAAATGCTAGGACATGTTGTTATATTCCTATAAATTAAAGCTATATTTTTAGATTTTTCCAGCTGTACCTGCTTTGTTAGTGTGTGTGTGTGTGTGTGGTTTTCAGTTGTGTAGTTTTGTGGGTCTGCTGCCAATCCAGATGACTGGTGTGCAGAGGCCATGGGTTTGTGTTCATTATGTTAAAAGTTAACTTATTTTTGTTTGTGTTGACTTCTATGCTACAGAGAGTCATGGTGGCCTGGAAAGAAAGAATTTTATTCCTGGGTACTGTAAATAGAAAAGAAGGAATTTTGCACTATAGGCATTTTATTCCAGTTAGTCTCAATATCAGGTGTCCAGTTATTGTTCTATCATTTCCGGCCAAAATGAGCAATGGTCAATGGTGATGGTAGCCATTAAGTGATTTGTGATTAGAAGCCACCATGTTTCTTTTATATGAGATGTACAACTACATACATTTATATTTTATTTTATAAAAATTGATGATGATGATGATGATGATGATGGAATGCTGTGCACACATTTAAATATCTGCAGACAATGCTTCAATCTCTGCAGTGAAATGAAAGATGTCACTTTCTGGTTACATTGAAAAAAACAATTGAAGCATCATAAAGTTTGGGACCAAAGGTTTGTTTTTTCAATACTGTAGTGCAGGAGCAACTTACTTCTTGTTGGATTAGAATGGCATGATGAGCAGATGGCTTTATCCTTGTCTCATAGGGCAGTTTATTATATTGTGGATGAGGCATCCCTTATTTCAATCGATCAGAATAGAGTTGGAAGGGACCTTGTAGGTCTTCTGTCCAATCTCAAGCAGGAAACCCTGCAACATTTTAAACAGGTGGTTGTACAGTCTTTTCTTAGAAACCTTCTGTGATGTAGCACCTACAACTTGCAAGATGTTCCACTATTTAATTGTCCTCGCTGTTAGGAAGTTTCTCCATAATTCCAAGTTGCTTTTCTCCTTGATTAGTTTCTGTTAGGAATGTAAGTTACCTAACAGCTATTTGGGTTGGACAATATATAAACCAGGATAGACGTTTTAATACTGTCTCTTTAACAGAATCCTAAAAAACTGTAATTGGGTGCGGTTTCTCAAACGGCCATAAGATGGAGCCAGAAACATGGGTTGTTTAGTCTTAATCTTGGCCTCAGAAGATGTCTCAGTGAGTAGCAACAAGGCAAGGAGACCAGCAAATTCCAGAAGTTGGCAAAGGCACAGAAAACTTCATGAATTCAGTGCTTGTTCCCAACAAGCTCCCCTCCCCACGGCGTCTCCTTAAGTCTCATTCTCCAGGTGTGTCTTGTGCTGCTCCCACTTCCTCTCCACTCTCCATGCTTGGAGAGCAGGAGGGGACAGTCTTTGTTCATTGCCTGAACTCTGTTGCTCTTCCTCTCTACTTCCTGCCCTCTCTTCCCCCCTCTCTTGGTTGTCCTGCCCCCATTCTTCTCTGCTGGCAAGCCATCCCAGGCCCAAGGGACCTGGGGCTGCCTCATCCTGCTCCTCCCTGCATTCCTTTGGAGTCAACAAAGCCGCACACTCAACTTCCATCAGTCCCCATTCCAGCTCGTCCTCCTTTGCAGACTCAGGCTCCACAGGGCCATAACAGCCTTGCTGAAATCTAAGTGTACTATGTCCGCAGAATTTGGCTTGTCTACTAATTTTAGTCACTTTGTCAAAGAATGAAATAAGATTTGGCATAATCTGATTTGGCATAATCTATTTTTATTTCCAAATATAGTTTCAAAAATCATTCACACAATACAGTAGGCATTGAATGGATATTGCTGGTGGTAATTCAGGTTCCCTTCCTTCACTCTGGAGATAAAATGTTGAATGAAAGTCTAAAGGTAGGAAACATAAGCAATGCTTCTGATATTATTGAACTCTATTTCCCATCAATAGATCTGCTGAGAGCTGGATTTTACCAACATCTGGAAAGTTGCCTGTTGATCTAAAAGACAACAGAGTTTGGATTAAAGCTGGGAGGTGGGATAACCTGCATTTCAAAATGGAGCTCTCATGTTTTATTTAAGTAGATTAACAAAGGGAGATAATTTTGTAAGTCTTGGAGACAATCAAAGATTGTCACTGATAAATTTTCCTGAGCCCTTTTCCCCTGGAATTTGAGTACCAAGAAGACCCATGAACTCCACACAGGGATCTTTGTAGATGTTCTGTCTCAACTAGATGAGAGCCTTTGAACCTACAAACCAAATTTTAGCATCCTCGGATAAGGAATTTCCAAATACAGCTTTCCAGGGAGGGAGCGGAAGAGACGCATAATGTGCTGAGAGTCCTTGTTGTCGCAGCAGCACAGTAATAAGGTATTCTTGTGAGACGTCATTTTTGAAGCAAAGTAGAAGGCTAGGGTAGGCTGGAAATAGTTGCTTATGGGTAGCAATACCAGGAACGTGGAGTCACTAGCCCCCAGAAGGTCTTCTGAGAAAAGAAAACAATGACTATGTCAAGAGAGACAGAATAGCTGGAAGGGAAATTGCCATAAAACAAAATGATGCAAGAATTCCAGCTAATCACATGCTTAGATGTGGGTCAACAAGATCAGCCATATATATTGTTAGAACATGGGTAAATGAGACACAGAACGGAGTCTTCAGTAATAATATCTTCTGTTTCTCAAAACAGAACTGTGACTGCAACCGCGGCAGCGCCTTTTACAGTCCGGGCTGCTTGCGGCTGTAGTATGTGACGGCTGTTCAATTTCCCGCCATCGAGGATCAACCAATCACAAGTGAGTATGCTAATACGTAACAAATATGTTCCAACATAATCAGGAGTGCTTCAGCACAATAACATTCCCAGAGTTTCAGCAATGTTGAAAGCAGCACTGGAGAGACTTTGAATTGCAGGCCTAGCTTATTCCAGAAAACAGGATCTGGCTCTGGCAGTTTTACTTCTCAAGTGCCTCAGCTCAGGCCTCTCAACCCAAGGGAGCCCAGACTTGAAGGATGTTGCTTGTCAAAGGCTCTTAGACTCAGAATTTTCAAGACTGTATGTCGCAGAGCACCTTTTGTAGTTACTGATATGAGGAGAATGAAGAAAGCTTTTAACTCCCTGCAGGTGAGAATCTGACTGTACTGTAAAGCAGGATCTTGCTATAAAGCGTTACAGAACCTGGTGTCCCCAAATGGTGTTGGATTCCCAATTAGAGCCAACATACATGGTTGGCAACACGTTGGGCATATCTGCTGCTCTCAGTGGATTTTTGATTAGGCCTTTTTTCCTGTTCAGGTCTCCATAAAATGGAAATAAATGGAGTGAAAATAAAACAATAAGAACTTTGTAATATTCATGAATCAACAACAATTAGGTGCTTTTTTCACATATTGAAATGCCCCAAAATACAGCTAATATGAAATATTTTTTTCTTTATTTTTGATTGATTGGAACATTTTAATGTTTTAGAGCCAAAAGGTGGCTGTAGGATTTATAAATATAAGGAATAATGAAGCAATCTTTAATTAAATGGTCCCAGCTAGATTAGAGGGTTTTTTCCTCCTATTTTATCACTCTCTGAAAGCATCAAAAGTTGAAACCAAGAAGGAACCCAAGACTTACTCTAACTCTACAAGCTAAACTATCTACTCACCTCCTTGAGTGGACAGTGGGCATGTGCAAACCACTCTTGGCAGTATAAGGAGAAAATGATCGCTAGGCCCAAAGGGAGGCATATCCATATGATGGAGTTCCAGACAGGGTCTTTCTCTTTTCATTGAAAACAAAGTTAAAGAACACTATGAAGACAAACAGAAAAAGGGTTAATTGTGTATATTCCAGCCACACTGAGCCAAGGAGATCTCTCAGTTATCAATTTCTAATAACTGTTATCTACAATAGAACGTTCCCCATTAAAAATCTAAAATAACAGCAATTTCCATGTTTTTTTAATTACAAATTTTATTGATTACAATATTTAAGGCTAGGTCACACCGGCCAACGGATGCAAAACGTGTGTAAAAAGGACACAGCGGATGAGCAAATTTTCCATCCGTTGTTATCCGCTCTCAAAAGTGCCCCAAATTTGCATACAGCTGCGCGCGCGAGAGAGTGTGGGTGAGAGAGAGCAGAGCAGGACAACCTGCTCAACCATACTTTAGCTTAAGGACACTTGTTACATTGGGTCATTTCGCTTTTTAATAAAAGTTGCATACAGTTTGTTATTCATAAAGGTTACCTTTGCTTTCACACACTGGTTCATTGTTTTTACTTAATAAAGTGTGGGGAAAACTTTGAAAAAATGGTGTTTAAGCCTTTGCATGCTTGTGGGATTGGTGAGAGGATAGCTCTGGGATGGATAAGCTGTGGGTAGGTAATGATAGCTGTGGATGGTGAAGGATAGCTATGCGGATGGATACTGTGGGATGGGTAGTGATAGCTGTGGGATGCCGATAAGCTGTTGGGATGGTAAAGGATAGCTGCTGGGATGGAATAGCTGTGGATGGGTAGGATAGCTGTGGGATGCGGTAAGATAGCTGTGGGGATGGATAGCCTGTGGGATGGGTAATGATAGCTGATGGGAGCGATTAGGCTGTGGGATGGTCAAGGATAGTGGTGGATGGGATAGCTTGTGGATGGGTAAGGATTAGTTGTTGGGATAGATAAACCTCCAGTAGCAAGCATAGCGGGACTTATGCGTCCACCCTCCCAGCTGCCACACATATGGCCCTTTTATTATTCAATAACAATTTAAATTCATTGATCACACATTTCAACATAAACAAAACTCTTTATTAATGGGCCTATTCATTGTAAGGCCCACTTTCAACATACATGCACAAATCTCATCAGTGTGATGGAGACAGGCTGAGGAGAGCATCCATTAATCATCTATCATCCTGTCTTGCCACTCCACCGCTCCAGCGTGGGGAGTTGCACCAGGTTGTTTCAGGAGGTTGCGCTGCTTCTTCCCTCCACTATTGAAGATCTGTTAAGGGCCTTGCACATCCACAGTGTCTAATCAGCGTTTTGTCCTTGCCTCACATTCACCAGGCTCCATGGTCCCCATTACCTTGTTGGTGGTCACAAGCCTGTTCTGCAACACTGGGTAGCGGGTGCGCATGAAGATTGTGCAGGATGCAGCTAAGCTTCCACGATGCTCCTCACGGTCTGTGGGCGATGCTGCATGCGTGTGTGAGAAGTACCTGGAACCTGTTGGCAGGATGCCAAAGGCGTTCTCCACCATCCGTCTTGCCCTGGACAGCCTGTAGTTGAAGATCCTCTCTTCATGGGTGAGGTATCTGGAAAGTCTAGGGCTTCATGAGAGTGGTTCTGAGGGAGGAAGGACGTCATCACCCATGTGAAGTAGTGCACATCTTGTGTGTCGTTGGGTGGAGTCTGCGATCTGCGGAAACCCATGATGAGGTTGCATTCCAGCTACTCTTGGGAGGTCCACTACATTGTTACTGGGCATCTGAAAGCTGCACCCGTTGCCCTGAAGCATCGATTGTACATGATCTTGTATTCTAGCATCAAACATGGCAAAAGAGGATGTGCTGAAGAAGCCCTTGTAGTTGAAATAATGGACCCCGAGTTTGGCTGAAGCCTTTGGCAGGCCACGTGCTTCCCATCTCCAACAGTGGTGTTGGGCGAAAGTTCGACCTCTGATACACTGCTCTGCAACTTTCCTCCAAGCCTTCTTCAGTGCGTGGAGACCACTGGAGGAAGCTCCTCCACGGTAATTCTTGTCGCTGATGGCTCTGCACCACCTTCTCCGACTACAATGCGATGGTGTTGTGTGACACCCTCCAGGAACTAACATGTTTTTGTACATGGTCCCAGAGGCCACCGGGTGCGCAGCAGAGTCTGTGCCACGCCTGTCAGTCAGGGTTCCAGGACTGGGATGGAAAGTTCGGTGTTTGCCTTGGTCAAACCTGGCGTTCTCAGATATGCATCCTGACACACTTTCGTAAACATGGATTGGAGAGCAGTCTCTCAATGAAGTGCTGGAAAATGCACGAGATGTCTTCACTTCCCTCAACTTCCACCATCAGCTTGTCATACAGGTCCAAACTCCTGCTCTTCTTCCAATCCATCGTAGGACCCACGACAGTTCTTGGCGTCTCCTTCTTTCTCTTTGCATAGACAAAGGTGAAAGAGCTGAAGAGGGCCTTGCAGGTTCTGGTGTGGATATGAATGGCCGGACTACAAATAGAGCAGGTGTGCGATGATCCATGGTGGACATCAGATGGGATGATAGTGGACAGAGCAAGAGCACAAGGCTGAAGACGTGGTCTTGCTACAGCTAAGGGCTGCTCGACTAAAGTAGAAAGAGTGCAGTTGCATGATTTCCTCTCCCCTTTTTTAGGGAAATGTTGTTTCTGCTAGGTGTCCTCTCCACGATACCTCTAGGCAATCCTCCGAAGACATCGCTAATATATCCAAGATTGTCGTCCCATATAACACAATGTTTTTGTCCATTTTCAATGCTTTTCTATACCAGAGGATGCATGCCGCTTTTCAATCGCTATCTATGTCCGTGCTTACTACTACTGTGTGGACTGCTTCCGCGTACCTTTCGCGCCTCCTCTTCCTTCGTATTATCCAGCTATTCGCGCAGGCTGAGAGTGGATGTGAGTTGCCATGGATGTCCCCCAGAGGATGCCGAGAGGAATACATCGCGGACATTGTAAGCAGATTGACAACGGGATGTAGAACTGTTGTTGCCGGTATATGTGTTGGCTGGATGTAGATCGTACCGTGGCGGAAAGTTCATGCCCGCTCAATAAAGTTTTGTGCAGCTCAAAACTTTTTGCAGCGGATGAAATAGCAGTGGACAGATGTTTCCGGATAGAGCGTTATGAAAAGATGGTTTGCAGTGAGTAGACACAAACGGTGCGCATCGCGTTTTTTTTGTCTGTTTTACATCCTCTTTGCATCCGTTGGTTCAGTGTGACAGGGGCTTAAAAAACATTGAATGTGATGGACTTCTTTGACATAAATTTTTGCCCTTCCATCTCATACAAAATCTTATGTACATTGATATATATATTAAGTCTTTATACAATTTAAACCCTTTCAGTTTCATATCAGTTAATCATTAATTTTGCGAACTCCCTTTCAGTTCCCTCCAAGAATAAAATTTATTCCATATCCTACAGTAATCAGGTTCATCCTTATCTTTCATTTCCAAGATCAACCTATTCATTCTGGTGCAAGTCAAGATCTTATCTATCACCTCATCTTTGCTAGGTATTTCTCTAGCCTTCCAT
Organism: Laticauda laticaudata; assembly: GCA_004320025.1. Lineage (NCBI taxonomy): Eukaryota > Metazoa > Chordata > Lepidosauria > Squamata > Elapidae > Laticauda > Laticauda laticaudata. The sequence continues at coordinate 14,129 of BHFT01027429.1, forward strand.
TTCTGGGCAAACACAATTCTTGCTGCCATGATAACATGGATTATTGAATATATCATCTTTACTATACTGTGCTGACATGATTCCCAATAAAAAAGTCTCTGGTTTATTATTTATTTTTGTCTCCGTCATTTTCTCTAGCCATTTCCAGATCTTAAGCCCAAACTCCTGAGCTTTTTTGCAAGACCACCATGCATGTTAGTATGTGTCCCATATTTGCTGACATTTCCAACATTTAGATGACTGGTTCTGGCCCATTCTTGCAGGTGGGAGATGCCACCAGTAGAAGATCTTATACACGTTTTCCTTGTATTACGTGGCTAGCATTATTTTTTTGTTCTGCTCCCATAATAATTGCCATTGGTCCAGAAAGTGGTGGGATTCAAATAATTTAATAACCGGTTCTCCCGAAGTGGTGCGAACTGGCTGAATCCCACCACTGAGTCCAGATTTATATTGTAACTGAAATCCTTAGCCCAGGTCACCATCATTTCTTTTACCTGTTCTTCATGCATTTTATAGTCCAGTTAAGTATGTATAAATTCTTCTTATTTGTTTGTCTTCTGGCCCTAACAGAATTTTATCCAATACCGAATCATGCAAATTAATCCCCCATTCTTTCTTATCTTTACCATGCTTTGATTTAATTTGAAGATAGGCCCACCATTCCAAGTCTACTCCTTATTGTTTTAACTCCTGTCTAGGCTTCAGTTGCCCCTCATTGTTTAAGATATCTTTATAGGTAATAGCTTTTTCCTGATTGTACAAGTTTGGGTAGGCTATTGCTTCTAGCGTAGATATCCAGGCGGGCATTTCCATATAATTTTGAGTTTTAATTTTGTTCCATATCAGATAGAGAGCTTGTCTAATTTTATGCCTTAGGAAATAATGGTGGGCTGTATGGCTGCCATACCACAGAAACACGTGCCAGCCCTGTTGTAGATCATGGCCCTCTAATTGTAATATTCTTATGTCTTTTAAGTTTATCCAATCCTTAATCCAGGTAAGTGCAGCTGCCTGATAGTATAGTTCCCATTCTGGAAATCCAAAACCTCCTCTTTCTTTTCCTTCCTGTAATAACTTTAATTTAATCCTGGGTCTCTTCCCTTGCCATACGAAATGTATTGCCAATTTATTCAAATCTCCAAATAATTTTTGGCCCAATTTAACAGGTATATTTTGAAACAAGAAGAGCACTTTTGGTGATATGGTCATCTTGATTGCTGATACTCTTTCCTAGTAAAGAGAATCTTAAATTGCTCCATCTTTCCAGGCCTTCTTTTAATTGCTTCAGCAATTTGTCATAATTATCTTCTTTGATTGTAATGCATCTCGCTGATATCTAAGATATCCAAGATATCTTATGTATTTTTACTATTTGGATGTCCATCTTCTTAGCCAACTATCCTATCTGTTTTTAGTCATATTCTTAATCGTTTTAGTCTTGCCTTTATTAATTTTTTAACCAGCAGCGTCGCCATACTCTTCAAGTATCTCCAAAATTTCAGGACTGTTTGTTCTGGATCTTTCATAATAAACACCAGATCATTGGCAAAGGCTTGAAGTTTAAAGGTTTCTTTTTTAACTTCTAAGCCTTTAATCTGCGGTTTTTGCCAAACTGTCCTTGTTAGCACTTCCAATGTGAATATAAATAGTGGGCAGCAGGCATCCTTGTCTCTTTTCTGTATATTGACATTTTTTGTTGCTTCTCCATTTATTAAAATTTTGGCTTCCTGTTTAGTATATAACACTGTGATGGTATTTTAAAAGTTTTAGCCGAAGTCCATATATCTAAGTTGTTGTAATAAAAATGACCATTTAACGTTATCAAAAGCTTTTTGGGCATCTAAAAAAGGAAATGCCACTTGTTGTCTGCTATGAACTTCATAAAATTCTAGGATATCTAATATCGTTCTTATATTGGTGTTAATTTGTCTTCTAGGCAAGAAGCCATTTTGATCTCATGAATGAATTTGTTGAAAATATCTTTTTAGCCGTCTCATAGATTATATCGTTGCAAAGTAATTTTGTAGTCTGTGTCAAAAGAGAATACCAGTCTATAAAATTTTTAATCAGTGACGGATCCGAATGTTTCTCTTTGATGTATCAATATAATATTAGCTTCGGTCCACAATACACGGCTTTCTTTGCTCTTCGTAGTAAGACTGCATTGAAACGATTTAATAATGGTCTGGCCCAGAATGTTTTGTTGATCTTTTACTATAGCTTCTGACGGGATGCATCTGGGCTTGAGGCTTTTGCTGTTTTTTTATGTTTTTATTGAATTGCTCTTGATAAATTTCTGCATTTTGATTTTGCCTCAGTCAACATAATTTTGTCTTAATATATAATTTGAGTAGATTCTGCTTTCTTTAAACATAGCTAATATCTTTCTCTTCTATATGCCATCATTTTGTGTGGTTATATATTTGCGCCTCAAGAAGGTCTGAAGCGATCAACTAATGAGCTTTTTCCGTTGCATCTTCCTGAGTATGCAGCATCTTCTTCATCTTACATTCCCATGATCCAGTGCTTAATCCTTCAGTTTATGTGCTACATCCACCGCTACGTTTATTTGCATGTTTGAAAAAAATTCCTGTTGTGCTGTTTTAAATTGTTGAGCTCTAGAGCTTCTATTTCAAGAAGATAAAGTTTGGTGTTTGATTATCATTCATTTAGATTTTTATATGCTTTTATTTTTGTGGTTCTTTAATGTAGGTTGCTGTCTCCAGACTTTTAAAATCATCTTCTAGAGTTTGTCTGTATTTGTTTCTCTTGCTCCTTGTTTTTAATTTCGATGTATGATATGTGACTTGCCCTTTAACTCCTTTATATTGCCTTTGCTGTTGTCCAGAGATTTTGGAGGGATTTATCGCTGCCTGTTTATCTCTCTTTTAAAAAAGCAACCTAATTCTTTCTCCAACTTTAGCCTGAAATCCTTATGCCTTTTAAAGATTGATGATTGAATATGGTTCATCTTGATGTTCTCTTATGCCCCTTTCCAGCAGAGTTTCTGTTTTGTTTTTTATAAGAAGTTTATTAATTTGTTAACAAAACAAACATATACAAACAAAACAACAAAACATTAAACACATAAAAATCTTTTTTGGGACGGTAGGTTTGATTCCCGACGTTACATCTTTTTTGTTACAGACATAAATTCAAGTTCATGCTTCTTTTATATAGGCATTCCATTTTCTTATTTTACTATTTTTACCATTTTCATGATTAGCTTCTCCCTCTTTTCACTCTCTTAATTCGTATTTATTTCATCTCAAATTTACAATCATATACTTATATTCCTTTGTCTGTCCTGGTTTCAGCATCTTATCTTTCTCATTAACACAAAATTATCTTCCTGTAATGCACTGATTGGAGTATGATGCCGTCAACTTATCCTCCCTAGTTTTAAAGCTTAACATACAACATAATTTTCATTCGGATTCTGCGTAGTTACATTCTAAAGAAGACTCAATATTTAAAACAAGAAAAAAAAATTTTTCTTTTTTTTGTTAATATATATATATAATTAAAACAACAATCCATAGCATAAAAGATTAATATCATTTAAAATTCAATATTCATTTAAGTCTTAAACATTTTACAGAATCCTTTCTAAATAAATATCATGCTTCTATGGGAACATTTGTATAGATTTTGCTTAGTTACTTCCCCCTATTTCACTATGTTTCAAAATATTATACAATACAATTCGTTCCATTTTTCTTTAATTCAATTCTCTCATATTTGATTTCATTTATTTATTTAAAAAAAAAATTTCGCTAAAATTACATTAAATATATGTCCCATTTATAATCATATATTATCCAATTTGTGAACATTATTTCAAATACCAGATACAACAACACCAACTTATGTTAACTTGCAGCAATCTCTTTTTCAGTTATATGTTACCCATTATCTCTAAATTAATATTCTGTTTCTTTACATCTTGTTTCAAACCTTTGTAGCTTCTCCCTTCTTTCCTCCCTTGCTTCTCCACTCTACCCTTTTTACCCCTTGCTCTCTAATCTCCCACCCCTTTGTGTATTCTTCTGTTGCTTTTCTGAATGTCTGTCGCCACTTTTTCACCTTGTTTTTCCCTTTTTGGTGGTTTTTTAAGCTCTTAAAATTCTCCATTCTCTTTCTCCCCTTTCCCTTTCTCCCCCACAATACAGTTGCTTGTTCATTAGGGATGTTTCTTCTTCATCCCCAATCTTTCTTGTTTTGTGTAGTTTCTCATATGTGAGAAATGGCCATTTCTAAGAAATGCAAAACAGAGCCAAAAGAATCCCATGTCCCTCTCTTGTTCTCTTCTTTTATATTTATAAATTCCATTTTCAGTTCATCATAAGTAATGCCATTGTAAAAAAAAAAAAAATTTAAAACGACCCATGATTTTAATTCATTCAAATAAGAATTCCAAAAGTCAAAGTCACCACAACAATCCAAAAACACACAGTCTCTATTTTTATTTAACCACCTCCTTCTTTCACTTTTTTTCTCATTTTAAATGCTTCAAAAAACTTCAAAATTCTTCTTTGACCTTCAATCCATCTGATAGAATAGCCACATTATGATTCCAAAATGGAAAATCCAATAGTAAAGGCCCAAACCCAAAGAAGAAAAAAGGATTAGAAATAAAAAGCAACAATAAAAATATTTACTAGGAATAGGAAATATACAAAAAGGCTGGCAGAGTAGAGAATTCAGCAAGTAAAACTATATATCTATAAAATATATTATAATATTAGTAATAGTTATTTAATTATATATAATATATATATATACTTTGTTTTCTAGGTTTCGCTGACGGTATTTTGTATGTGGATGTCTGGTTATTCGCGGTTTTCTCCCCGCGTAGAATTGGAAGTATCGTAGGCAACGTTTCGATGAAAAGTTCATTCATCATTCTTCAGGCTTGTTTCTTCAGCTCTGTGCTTCTCAGAGTAATGTGAGCTGCAGCTGCTTTCTTCCTTTTTAACTGCTAGTGGGGTGTGACTTGATTGGGTGGGGGTTTTGGCTTGTGTTCTGTTGGTTAGGGGGCGCGTTGAGCCTGTGTTTTGATGGCTGGGTGGTGTGTTCTCTTAGGTGGGGGCCTGGCTGTGCTCAGGGTTAGTCTTAGTTGCTGGGCGGATTTGAGCGTGGTGAGCTGTGATCTGTTGTTTTTGGGCTTCGTGTTCGTGGTACGTGCCACATTTCATGGGTGGGTGTCAGTTTGCTTTCTTGTTATGGGTCACGAGGGTTTGAGTGCGGGCGTAGGGTGGAGCTGGCAGTATGGCTTTCCTGGTTCGTGGTCGTGTCTCCTCTTCTGTGTGGGCTTTGAGTCTTTTTTCTGCGTGGAAGAGTGGTGGTAGCATCGTGTGTGTGGCAACTTGTGGTGTGGGTCTGGTGTCATTCTTCATGTTAGGTACTCGTGTTATTTGAGGGCAGGTTTCCAAATGGTTGGTAGGGCGGAGGTATCATCTCGTTTATTCATTGCTGTGTGGACGTTCTTTCTATTTCTACTAATGGCCCTTCATCTGATTATTCTTGTTGTCTGAAGTGTTCGGTTTTGGCGATTGGTCTGGTATTTTTAAAAGTCAATTTCATGTCCTGTGGCTTTGAGGTGTTGGACCAGGGCAAGAGGTGCAGTTCTTTTTCTGAATTGAGTTTTTTGTTACTTCAATGCGTGCACACTAATTCTTCTGTTAAGTTTGTCCCTATGTATGTAGTGGGGCAGGCAGAGTGCAAGGGATTCGTATACTCCTTGGTTTTCTTAACTCCGATTTTGTTCTTTTGGGTTTCTTAGGATGTGCGATATTTTTCTGTTTTGTGCAGAATGCTGTTTTAATGTCTGTGTTTTTGGAGATCTGCTGATTTTGTTCTGCTAGGGTGCCTTTATATAGTGGCGCAGGAGCGGTTTGCCATTCTTACTTTTCTCTGTCTTGGCTTCTGGTTGGTGGGTTTCTTTTTGGGATTACGGTGGAGTAATCTTCGCTTGTTTTGAGGGGAAGGTCAATTGCCTGTAAGTACATAGTGAGAGTGTGTAGAAGTAATCGGTTTTTTAAGTGTGTGGTTCAATCGGCTAGCATTTTGTTCCTGGAGCATGAGTGCTGGCTACGGAATTAGAATCTGGTGCTGTGGTGGTGTTGAGAGTGCATGCTAGATAGCGGTTTGTATGTGGTTTTCTTATCTGGTAGATGCAGCTGGTGTCCATAGGGAGCATTAGGATTTTTTGTACACTAAGACAATCTAGGAAAGGGAAGTTGATTGTTTGGCTTTCTGTTTTCCATAGTGAATTGCTTATTTTGGCGCGCGTGTAGGCTGCTTTGAGGGTGTGGAGGAAAGTTGTTCAGTTTTTTACCTTTCCATGTGGCCAGATTATGAAGGTGTCATCTAGCGTATCTGCAGCAGAGTTTGGGTTTCGTGATCATATTTTTCTAGAGCTTGTGTTTACAAAAGTGTTCCATGTAGGAGGTTTGCCTGAATGACAGGTGCTAGAGCGGGTGATCCCATGGGTGCTCCTTTCTATTTGTTTGTTTTTGACATTGTAGGTGAAGTTATGTATTGGATAGCAGTGGTTGGTAAAGATCTTAGGCATGTACTTGGGGGGGTTGTATTTGTTTTGGCATGGCTGTCAGGCTTCTTTATATAGGCCCACTTGGGTTTGAAGTAGGGATATGAACATCGAAGCTCACTAGTAGGTCGCTGTGTTTAAGTTTTGTTTCTTTATGATCTCCAATGAAACTGGAATGAAGGGTTTTTTTTTCCTTTTACCTGTGAGTTTGATTGGATTCTGCATAGGGTCTGTAATGTTTTTGACGCGAGAAATTTGGCTAATTTTTGTAGAGGCGTGAGCCTATTGGAGCTGACTATATGGTCGTCAGTTGGGGTTCCTTCTTTCGATGTATCTTGGCGGAGAACCATTTATCAGCTTAGGCAATCTGGATGATTTTCTCTGGGTAATTCATTCTTTGCCTGGATTTCTTCGCTGATGGCCGGAGGCTTTTATTTGGAAATCTGGTTGTTTTTCTAGGTAGGTGGTGGCGTCAGTGTTTAGGGTTTGTATGTGGGTTCTTTGGAGTAGGTTGGTTAAACTTTGCGTTTTCGGTTAGTCAGATGTATTCATAACCACTTGTTGCATTGCCCTTGTCTGCTTGGTTAGGAATTATTATTGCTGCGTGTCTTCTTTCAGGTAAGTTAGCTGCAGTTTGTTCTTCTTTGGGATAAAGTTTGCTTTTGGCGCTGCGATTTGCTAGTGCAGAGGATTGTTGGTGAATTTCGATGTCTGATTCTGTTAGCATCATCAGGGTTAGGGTTTTGGTTCAGGCTGGGTTTCAAACTCCGCATATGATGGTTTCTTGTGGGATGTGTTTGGAGCCAACATGCAAAAGTTGAATCCTTCGAAAGGTACATTGGTTTCCGGCTTTCAGGTGACAGCGGATTCTTATTCTAGATGTTGTGGCACTGTTTGTTTCATTTGGCTCGTTGGAGGGGAGGAGTTTGTTTCTAGGTGTTTGTTGTAGTTTCTGAGTTGTTGGTATTGTTGTTGGTCTGTCTTGAGTGAGTCTGCTGTTTCAGCTCTCCAGGACAGCAAGTTGTTTGGATTTGTCCCAAAGTAAGGGCGTGAATCTTGTGCTTAGGTCTGCAGGTGAAGTTTGTGAGAAAGTTCTTTGTTGATTTGGTCTGTATAGGCAGGAATCTTTTTGTTGTGAAGTTCATTTCTAATAAGGGCCAATTTCTGTTCTTTTAGGCATGCGTTTGTGGCTGCTGTGCTGGTGTGTGGAATTTCAATGGACAGCTTATGCGGGATTAAATTTGAATCCTCGGCAGTTCGTAGGAAGCGTGAGGTCACATAAATGGAACTCTTTTGGAACTTCAAGTTTTTTCATATAAAGTCCTGGTCAGATGGTGGGTTTTCCTCCCACGTAAGAGGGCTGCAATATTTGTTTTTCTTGAGGTTTTCCGCGAGTATTTTGTATGTAGGCATCTTCTGTATTCGGGTTTTCTCCCGCGTAGTAGAATTTGGCAAGTATCTAGGCAACGTTTCGATGAAAGTCTCATTCATCATTCTTCAGGCTTGTTTCTTCAAGCTCTGGTGCTTCTCACGCAGTAATGTAGAGCCCATCTTGACCAGGACTTATGAAAAATAAAAAAAAATCAAATCTTCTGGTTACCTACAAAATCACATTAAAGTCCTCAGAAAAAGAAGTAGTAAGGAAAGAATCCAAGCCTCAATTTGACATCACTTTTAACAAAACGCCCTCTTAAACAATTCCAGTCAAACAAAAATAAAGTCACAGGTTTTCTTTCTTTGTTCAGCGGTATCCTTTCAGGTCTCAACCAATTTACAATACAAAAGAGGTTCTCACCCAACCGACACACATTCGCTCAAGCCACTTTCTTTTTGGAGCATGTCACCGACTGGGGTTTGCGAGGCTGCCTTCACCGCCAGCACGCGGCCTTTCTCCCGGAATCACACCAAAGATTTGCGATATTTCTGGGATCTGGGACTGTTTGCCCTTCACAATTCCCCCGTCTCTACGCGGACGGTTTAGGTCCGTTAGGACCGACAGGGGCGAAAATATCAGCTGCGATCTCAGAGCCCCGAGATCGCAGCTGTAGCACCGAGACGAAGCTCCGCCTTCTCCCTTCCAGCAGAGTTTCATGGGGTTGTGGTCCAGCCAAAGGTTCATCTCAATATCTACTTCTTTGATTTCTGAATCCATCTCCTTCATCATGATCCATCTCTCCAGATGCCTATCCTGGACCACGACTTGTGCCTGTTTGGGTACCATGTAAATTTATTTTTCTCCCTATTCCTCTCTCTCCAAGCATCCTGTATACTTAGGTCTTTGGCCATTTCAAAAAATGTTCTTGGTAAAATTCTTCTATTTCCTTTTCTCATGTCATTACATTTTTTGTCGACGATAGCATTAAAGTCTCCTATAATACAAATCTCATCATATTCTATGGCTTGAATTATGTTATGTAAACTTTTATAGAATTGTTTTTGGGCTCCATTGGGTGCATAAATTTCAACTGAAGTTGAATGATAATAGGACTTTTATTATAAGGTTACAAAGATAGAATCTGGCAAGTCTGAAACACCTGCCCCCGGGAGTTATTTTGTTATTTGTTATTTTCTGAACAACAAGGGAGAATCTCTTCTGAGATGTTATTTTTCCTCCATTCCTGCTCTGAGCTGAGATATCTCCTCTTGACCATTGCCCTGGCTGAAGTTCTACCCCCAAAGATTATTCTCACAGCCTATTACAGCCTTACCTACCCACAGAAAATCTTGATAAATATAGTAGTACAACCAATCGTGTACAATCACATTCCATGACCGAAAGAATGTCGAGAATGCAATGGAATTCCACCAGTCCTAGGCAGGAAGAATGAAATAAAGAACATGAAAAACACAGAAATGCCAGGCTTGAAACTGGAACATAACTGTATTTTGGCCAGCAAAGAGTCAATCCCCTCTAAATTGCCTGTGTACGGATCGTCCTTGAGTTACAAGGGTAATTGGGATTAGAATGTCCATCACTAAGTCAGTGGGGAAACCAGTGGGAAATTGCAACTCTCATACAGGCAGGTAAGTTGCTATTGTCAGGTCTGGGAGAGCAAGGAGGCATCCTGGGTGAGATTAAGGGTCGGGGAGGGTCAAGGAGGGCATGAAAAGTTATATTTCAGCTATTGGGAGGGAATGAATGAACCATCATGTGGGATCTTGCAAAGTCTTTCAGAACACGTTATTTGATTTCGTATACTCCCTAAACATACATGTTTCTACAGGAGCCTTCATTTAATGAAATTGGGAGCAGCAATAAAGTTATTAAATGGTCATTAAGTGAAACACTTATGTTATTTATTTGCCAAATTTATTTATTGTCAAATTTACAGAGCTGCTGATCTCACCTAAAGTGACTCCAGTGCCATATGATACTAGCAAAAATTAAAATATTTTACCAGCCCATTAAAACAATTAGCATGGATAAAACATACTTGCAATGTTAGTTCTATTTGTTTTGCTTTACAGACCTGCAGAGGTTGTAAATGTGAGGATTGATCATAACTTTATTATCATAGTTGTAACTGCAACCAATTGCTAAATCAAAATTAGGCATGCATGCCCCTAACTACCTCAACTACAATTACAATTGGCCTTAAATGCAAGCTACTCAATGCAAGAAACCTTGTGAATAAAATACCTCCCCTTACTAAATATGGCTAAATTTGACATATTTGTCTGTGAAACATAGCTCAATGCATCTCTCCCTGACTCCATTACCACAGTAAGAGATTATCATGCTTACCGATCTGATCATGAAATCTGTAGAGGAGGTGGTGTTGCTATTTTCTATAAAAAGTCCTTACATCTAAAAAACATCCAAGTTA
>BHFT01027430.1:0-15865 GCA_004320025.1 Laticauda laticaudata
GGCAGCCCAAAACTTTCTGAGAGGATGAAACGTCCATAAACGGATGCTGGACGGATAGAGAGGAAGCAAAACGGAGGCAATGAGTACATCGCGTTCTCGAACGGATGGCAAGGTTTTCTGTCCGTTTTACATCCTCTTTGCATCCGTTGGCTCAGTGTGACATGGGCTTTACCAAATACCATTTGCTGAGAATTTTTCTACAGTGTTCCCACAAATCATAATGCGAATAAAAAAGAAAAGAGAATTACTCTAAAGGGATTTAATACTGACAATCCCATCCTTATTGTAGATTAATCATGGGATTTATTATGTGTATTTATCTGCATCCAAATTTTGTTATAGTACAGAAACCAACATATTTTTTTATTCAGTCAGCATTTTGGATATCCCTTTTGTTTTAAATTAAGGGATATACAACTTTCCCCCTTTTATGAATATAAAGAATATACTGTACATATGATACATATAAATAATATGTCCTACATTTGTATATTAAACAGTCAAATTCAAGTCAAATTCAAGTCAAAAATTGTTTTCCACCACAACTGAAACTCAGGAGGTGACACCACAAAACCTCAGGATGTTACAACATAGCCAATGACCTTGGAGATTCCAGGACAAGATCTAGGATGTCACAACAATATAACTCAGAAGATTATCACACAGCCCATTACCCAGGTCATTGCAACACAGAAGGCTGATAGACACACAGCCAATACCTCAGCCACACATGTTCCTACGAAAAAGCAAACATCAACTCCATCAACCAATCAAGAAATGACAACACAGCCAACCTCCCCACCAGTATTTATAGAGAGACGGCGATTATATAAGAGAAGAGCCGGAGCAGCTCCAAATTCACACTTTTTGCTTCGGTACATAGCACAAGGCCAAAAAGCACCAGCCACTGAAGATGGCGAGGGGACTGTTCAAATAGAATCAGTTTGCAGTACTCTCCCATCTTACAGTGGAGAAAAGAGGACCTGAACTATGCCAAGAGCTGCAGTATATATTATATATATATATATGTATAGTAAAAATAGATTAAAAAGATACTAGTATATATATGTTATTAGATAAATATATAGAATTATAATATATAATGAAGATATAACATATAATAATAGATATATGGTATAATATATGAGATATGATGTGTTGTTGTGTGTGTTGTGGTGTGTGTGTGTGTTGTGTGTGGTGTGTGTGTGTGTGTGTGTTTTATTATATGTATTGTCGAGTTAATTAATGAAGATAAATAGTGTAATAGTTAGGCAAAATAAAATAAGTGTTAAAACTGAAAATGGAAATAATAGGGGATAAAGAATTGGAAATATATGGAGGAAATGAACTTGATATTGAATTTATGAATTGAAATATGAATGAAAATTTATTTAAAGATTAGTGGAGTAGATAAATAATTTTGATGTGATATTGAATAAAAAAGTGGAAATAAGATCGACTATGTATAAATGTTGTAATCTGGAATCATGTTGCTCATGTGAAATATAAAAATACAAAACTTTTTCATTAAAAAAAAAGAAATAATATCACATTGATGTTTAAAGTCAAGTTGTTGGAATCAGGTAAAGCTGCAATTATAGTGATGAAGATGTTAGAGCAGCATTTCTATAAATGCTTAGAATATAAGTGTTGGGCACACTAGTAGACCATGTATTGATCATAGCACCTGAACTTGATAATAGCTCTTCTCTGTCCAAGGCAATCTATTCTGCATTATTAATGGCAGGTTTAGGATCAGTGTCCCAAAGGTGCTTTTTCCAAAAAGCACCAGGATTTTCTTGGATTTCAAATAAAACAAACAAGGAAGTCCAACTGCCTTTTGGAAATAGCACCTTTGAGATAACTATGGTGTAGATGATTGAGAATCTCATAGATGTTTATGAGAAGTATTACAAAAATTTGTTCTCCAGGGACAGAATTAAACCATCTAATAGCAGGCTTACCAAAATAGGAGACAGGTGGAAACAGTGCCTTCCAGCCAAAAGAGAAGAGCATCTAGCCAACTGCATCACTTGGGAGGGGAACAGAGACACAAACATTAAATTTGAATTCAATATGAATGGCGCTCACATTTAATACAAATCTATCACTGAGATTATTTTATAATGGTGTTACCACTTTTCTACAATAAACCTGGTCATCTGAATTTTTATGTCCTTTGAAATCTATTCTTGAGGGGATTTTTTGCATTGACAACTTATGAAAGCCTGAGAAGTATATTGAAAAGTTAAATGATATTCCAAAAACATCATGTTTTCATAGATTAAATGACATGTTTTTTTTCTGCTGCCTCAGGTGTCTGGTGTTTGTTGCTTCAGTAACACAAATCTCTTCCGTTGTACAATATTTTTAAAAGAATCTATAAAAGTATGGAAGCAGTGCTATTTAAAGAATGATGAATAATAATTTGACACAGAAGTGTTGAATGTTGTTCAACTATCTAAATGGAATATTACAATATAATATGAATGATTTTGCTACATTCATTTAAATAATCATGCATGGTTAGTATGTTTGGAGTTTAAATATTTCTTGTAAACCATCACATAATGGCTACCTTGGGGGTGTGGCCAATTACAATCCACCTGTTTCCAGAATGCAAACTAAGATTAAAAGGCAAATGAACTAAGAACCTGTCTGTAAGATAGAGGTACAAACCTCAAAATAGAAACACACTTTTTTTTTTCAGAATATTTTCTTGTTTATGAGAGCACAGATAGCTGTATATACAAGCAAAAACATCTTTCTTATTCGTATGCTCATGAAATTCACCCCTAACATCATGTCCCTTTGCAACCTCCTTCACATCTCCCGTTGCTCTCAAAATCTCCTCTACTTCCCTTTTTTTTCAGACTCTGGTTTTCACCACAGTATGTTGTACTTCTCTAACTTGGATGTCTTATTTTTTCCACTAACATTGAACAGGCTTCAATTCTTTTCTGATGTATTTCCAACACCTTTCCTGCTATTATCTCCTTGCAGGAAGAGCATTGGAATTACTCACTGCTCTTTCTAGTGGGGTAAGTGGGATGTTGACTTATTCCAGTCCAGTATCTTTATCTCTTAACAAAGTTTAAAATTCACATAAAACGCAAAGTAATTCCATGAATAAAGTCAGCAATATCTGAAGGATTTGAAGTAGAATTATTCAGAATCAAATTCTGCATGATTTATAACCAATTATAGTGTTTAAGGCACCAGGCTAGTGACCATGAGTTTTGATCTTGCCTCAGGCCAAAACCAAACTGGTTGGCCTTGGGCAAGTCTCTTTCTCTTAAACTTAGGAAGGAGACAATGGCAAACCACTTCTAAAATCTTGCCAAGAAAATTGCAAGGGTTCATCCAGTGGGTCACCAGGAGTTAAAAAACTGACTCAAAGGTGCATGCAAGCATATGCATGCACACTTACACGCACCAGACTAGATGTGAATACTACTCCTGTTTTAGGCACAAAAGCAGCTGGGTTACCCTGCGCCAGTCAGTCTATTTCAGCCCTCGGAAGAAGACAATGGCAAACAATTTCCACCCCCCCACCCCCACCCCCTCAAAAAAACCTTGTCAGGAAAACAGCACTGGCTAGTCAAGGAGTCAAAAACTGATTCAAAGAAACAACTTAGGAAAGTGTCAAATTGTTACTGACTGTAAGTGTAATTTTTTTCCCATAGACACAGTATTTTCCAGATAGATTCCATGTTACTCTCTTGCAGTAAAAACATCAACAAGAGTAAAACAAGATTCTTCTGGGAATTTAGAGGCAAATGTTTATTGAAGCATTAGCTTTTATGCAACAGACTAGCCCTTAAATATTTTTGCCACAATAAATCTGTCAACCTTTTATTTAGGAACTTACATTTTGTTTCTCAATATTTATTGGATATTATTACATCAATTGTAAGAGAAATTTCTTTCAAAATTTCCCCTAGAGATTATTTAAATCAGAAAACAGCATACAAGTCCATTGAAGCATAGATTCTTTGTTACAGCAATGGAAACAGCCAGCAGATTCTAAAAGGGACAGAGATGAAAACTCTCTGTAGTTATGCAAATTAGGATTATACCTGTAATCTGTATAGGAGAATAACTTATTTGGTATAGCAGTAGGTGGATAATGCTGAGGTAAGGCTAGAGAGGTAATGAGGTTTTGTATTGCAAAAACCAATACTGAATTGGACAAAAGTCATATTATTTGAATAAATGTTACCATTGGCTCTTTAGGTAGTTTCTCTTGGTATTTTATTTTAGTGGTCCAGTGATATTTCTATTCCTGATCAACATACCCATAGCTCCTGTCTTGAAATTCTGTTGTGTGCTTTGTGTTTTCCATTTCCTTGCCAATGGTTTCGTATATATATCACTCACATAGAATACCTAAGGGCAGGGGTTCTTAACCAGGGATGCTCGCACCTCCTGGGGGTGCAAGATGATATTTCAGGGGATGCAAAAACTTGGGTTTAGAAGTTTCAAAATTATAATGTATATCTATAATTATTTATTTTTAAGGGGTGCTGTTGAGGTAATTCCCCGTTAGGAGAATGGGCGCATACAGGGAGACGTATTTGAGAGAAGTGTTTGAATGATACAAACACAGCACACAGATACACTGTACAGTAAATGTAGGTTTTTACTTCCAGAAAGGTTTAAGTTTTGGAACAATTAAGGTCTAAGCTTTGCTGGAATCTGCCCAGTGATACAGACAAAATAGAGCAAGCCACAGCTTAGGGTGTTTATAGTTGTACAGAGCGATCATTCCTAAAGGATGTCCATTTTATTCTGCTTCATCAAGGGCTGGATAGTGGTTGGACACTTGTGTGTAAGGACTAAGTCACTTTGGTAAAATTTAGCATACCGGCATAAACCAAACCAAAATGTAAGCTAGTTTTCAATGAACATGGTTAACTCTTTTAACTTTTTATATTTTTGCAATAAAAATAATTTTGTTAGAGTTAAAATCAATCTGGGAAGCATTTAACAATGCAAAGTTAAAAAAAATGAAATGATCATATTCCAGTCTTTAATAAATAGAAAACAAAACAAAACTAATCTTATTGCGGGACTATTTCTAAAATTTGGAAAATTAAAAACAAATAAGATCTCATCTACAGACTGAACTGTGGATCCAGTCACAAAGTTACTAATAGCAGGATATCATATCATTTCACAAATTATTTGCAGGTATATAACTTACAAAACATACTAGAATTGATCTTGCTAACTTCAGAAAACTTCCTGGTTTTTTTATTCTCTCATTCCCATGTAACTCTAAATTGCATTTAATTTGACATTATGGAAATCTCTTCTAGTATTATTGCCATTGATTTTCCTAAATTGTGAAACAAGACAATTTCTTAAAAATAATTTTACCAGAACTAGGACGTATCCTTTCAAAATTAAGAGTAGCAATAGGCCATGAAGCTCTGGATGGCATAAACAAGCTCAGATTGAATTTTATCAGGATGGTTTGTCATCCATCGATATAAAGGCAATCTATTAACATTGGGTCTGATAGTTTCTTGTTGTTAGGATTATACAAAATTGGTTTGTAATTTAGGATTCTCCTGGACTCTTAGGTCCTGTTTAAACAGCAAGATAGCCTTACACAATGTAACTGATGCACCAGTTGTTGCCCTACCTGGACAAATTGTTCCAGTTGCAATAACACATACTTTGATCAACACTTAATCAATTCTGCAATATAAGCTACATGGAGTTAAGTGCTTATCAAAGCATCTGTTATTGCAACTAGAAAAACAACAACTGGCACAGAAGGTTTGCTAAACTTCTGATAAGACACACCCATTTGGTTAAAATAACACCTATTTTAGAATCACTGCATCCATTGCCAGGTGGCTTCTGGACCAAATTCAGAAAGGTAGTTATTACCTTTAAGTCCTTTAGTGGTCATTTGTAACTTCAGGATACATCGCGTAATGCCTTACCAAAATTGAATATTCCAATTTGGTCTGATCATCAACAGAGGGCCTGTTGCAGGTTTCTCCTCCTTGGAAGATACATGAGGGTTGGGCTTGGCAATAGGTCCTCATTTTATGAATTCTCTCTGCCAAAAGATATAGATGGCCCGACTCTAGTGGTGTTTTGAAAACAAGCCAAAGTGTAATTGTTCCAGTGAGCACTTGGCTCTTTGATTAGATTAACTGAATAGTGCATTTAATGTGTTAAGAGTTTCATCATGATTTTTTTTTAAATTATCTAGACTCGAGTTTTATAAATATTTTTNGCATTTAATGTGTTAAGAGTTTCATCATGATTTTTTTTAAAATTATCTAGACTCGAGTTTTATAAATATTTTTGTCCCTGGCCATGTTTTACCCTGACCATAGCCCATTTGGATTGGAAGAAGCTAGACATATTTTACAAATAAATGAACAAATAAAGATCTCGAAGGTGTCTTCCAGCTTTATTCTGATTGAATGATTTTTGTCTTCTCATCTTTTGTGGGAGATGAATGCTTTATATTCAACATTAACAGCCTTTATCATGATATCGCTAAGGGGTTAACAGACGGCAAGAAGTTCCCTGCCTAATTCAAACTTTTCCCACCTCCCATCTTGTATTCTGAAAAATCTAACACAAGTGAAGAAAAAAGGACAACCGTGCAGGCAAACCAGGCCATTTCTCGGTCACAATAGGACCGCGGGAATCGGNGTATTCTGAAAAATCTAACACAAGTGAAGAAAAAAGGACAACCGTGCAGGCAAAACAGGCCATTTCTCGGTCACAATAGGACCGCGGGAATCGGGCTCCCAGAACCCGGAGCTTTTTGCGACCTAGCCTTGCCCAACTACGGTGTTCCAGATGTATTAAAATCTGGCTAGGAATTTGGGATCTGGTATTTCGACGCATGTTAAGGTCGTCAGATTGAAAAAGGAATGCAGCGAGCTGCCTTTTGCTCTTTTCGTGACAGCCTATTGGAACGCCCTGAGCACGTTTTCAAGTTTACCTCACTTTTCGCTATCAAAGAAAGATCCGAGTTTGAAAGAACTTGCGACTGCGTTCTTTTCTCATAGTTTCCGATCAACCTGGCCTCCCCCCAAAAAATTTAAAAAAAAAAAAAAATTCAGCCGCTTTGATCCCCGAACGCTTTTAAATGCTGCTTTGCAGACGCTTTCGCCTCCAAAAGGAAGGAATAAAAATCGCATCCGCCGAGTTTCGTTTCCCAGCAATCGGGCGGCCGTTCTCGTCGCGCGCCTAGAAGTATTTTTTTTTTCCTTTCACCAGGCGCAGCCCCCGTGGAAGACTGCCTCTGCGCAGGCGCAGTGTTGATTTTAAGAAGGGGGGGGCCGCGAGGAGAGCCGCTGCACGGGGTCCTGTTGGTTGGCGTCGCCCGCCTCTTTCTCCAGCCTCAACGCCCCGCCTTGGATGCCGTTGCCGCCCCTCCCCCTCCTCTTCTCCTTCTTCTCCGACTTCCAGGCGCGCGTCTGACGGGCCGTCGGAACCGGCTGCGAGGCAGGGCCGGATGGATGGATCCCCGGGTTGCCTGGATCCAGCCGGAGCAGAAAGGCCCCGCCAATGCGCTGTGGATGCAGATCTGGGAGACCTCGCAGGGCCGCACCGGCGGCGGCTCTTCGACGTCCTCGCCGTCTTCGCCTGCCTTCCCGCCGACGGCCGCCGCCCGTTATTCCTTCTGCCGGTTTAGCCCGGCGGCGGCGGCGGCGGCGGCGCCTCCACCGCCCAGCTCCGAGGCCTCCGTTGCTGCTGGCGGACCTCTGTCATCTCCTCAGCTGATCTCCAAGCCGGCTTCCCTGCGCCTTCTCCCTGCCCAGAGCGCGGAAAGACGAGCGCCGCGCCTGCTGCTTCTACAGAAGGCCCCGGCGGCGTCCCTCTCTTCCTCCTCCTCCTCTTCTTCTTCCTCGGCCGAGTCTGGGGCTGACAGCCCCGGGGGTGGTTCTTCCTCGTCGCCGTCCTGCGTCCGGCCCGGACTTGGGGGGCCGCCGCCGGCCTCTGGCAAAATCTTGGCAAGCGCCGCTGAAGCGAATTCAACGAAGCAAGAAGAGCTGGAGGAGGAAGGAGGAGGGCAGGCCCCACGGGCCTCCGGCGTGGCCGTTACCGCCCCCTCCTCTCCCCATCCCCATTACTACCACCACCACCACCACCACTTCCACCACCACCAGTACCACCCGGGGCGCAGGAAACGAGAGAACAAGGCCAGCACGTATGGGATGAACTATCTGCTCTCGGGAGGCGGTGTCGGCACCGTCCGCAGAGGGACCGGCCCAGCGGGCGAAAGCGGCCCCTGCTCTCCAGCCCAGGCCGGCTGCGCCCTCTCTCTAGGCACGCCTTGGAAAAGTAGGCAGTACAGCTCAGGTATACAAGGGTGAGTATCGCGCACAGTTGTCTCTACGCCGTCGTTAAGCCCATTTCAGTTGCCCTATACCGTGATTTTCCCAATTGAGTCGGATGGGGGGTCAAGGGAAATAGGGGGGGGTGGTCTTTTCCTCAGCGAAATCCTAGGCAAGAAGGCTCAGTTTGCATTGGGGTTGTGATGGAAAGAAAGCTAGTTTGTTTTCTCTGGGTTGTTCTATAGATAGGATTTCAACGCTGCTGTTTGTCCTGTGGGGAAATGTTAGTTCTAAATAAGCGTTGGGGAAATACTTCCGGAGAGATAATTTGAGCAGTTGATGAGCCTGGAAGAGGTTGGCTGGGTCCACTATACTTCTCAATTCACGGTTCTGTTCAGAGTGCATATGAAATTTTTATAAGCATACAGGTAAAGTCTTTGACTTGAAGCTGTAATGGAGTCTGCCAGTTGCTGTCATAACTTGTGATGATTGCAATTCAGGGCATCCTGACTGACTTTTTTTTTTCTTTTTTGGCAGCAGTTGTTAAGGGACCCCCNTTTTTTTTTTTTTTTCCCGACCTTACATTTTGGCCAAAAATTGGATCTGAACTTCGATTTTTGGCAAAAATGTAAATTGTAATTGCATGACCCTAAGATGCTGAAAATGCAAACTGGGTGATGAGCACCTGAACTGTGGCCATCCTGACTGTGGGAGAGTGGCCATTGGAACTTTGATCCTAAGCTAAGGACTACCTGTACTTAATACAATGTCCAAAATTTCTAATGTTAGTGGTGGCTTTTTAAGTAAAAAATAAATGAGGTGTTATACCTTGCTTTCCCTGAAACGTCAGGAATAATGTTTGATGTGTATTTTAAGTGTAATTCCTGAGACACTTTTTCAATACCTAACTAGCCATATGGGCTTTTGCAAATTCTAATTTGTATTAGAAAGTTTGGAATGTGTAAAAGTAAAATATACAATGCCTTCATAGGAGTGTGATCCAAAGCAAACTTCTATTATACTTGGGTGACATAAAAGTTTATCATGATTGGTCACAATGTCAACCGGATAGTTAGACTAGATTTGATATTTGAGCCCTTCTCAAGAACCTGAGATATGCAGATGTTACTATTTGATGGTGTAAAAGGTATTATCCAGGATGTACACTATTCCAGATAAGGCTGCCTTTGCAATTGACTGATGGTGTTTTTGTCAATGTCAATCATGTTCAAGTGGAACTCCAGATGATTTCAGATTGCATCCAAGGGCGTCTATTACTATTGCTATTAATAAAAACAAAATATAAACAACATGCGAGGTCTGTAAGTATAACCACAAAAATTCATATTTATTGATTATTTAATAAATTCATATGATATTACAACTTGGATTCTGTGTGGCATACATCAATGTAAAATATTTTAATTCAGGAAAGAAGGAAAAATTGAGGCCCAATTAAAATTCCAGCTATGGGATCTTCTATTACCCTGCTCCCCATATACAGGGAAAACAGGTTTTTAATAACTTTCCCAAAGCCAACTAGTTTGGGACTAAATATATGCTGGAGAATGGGTGCTGTCCTGAAAAAGGCACATCTCAATGTGCTATCAGGTGCCATTGTTTCAGTGAAGGAACCTGAAGTGAGCTCTTCCTGTGAGAACATGTGGTACAATAGAAGACAATCTGAGAAAGATGGTCCTACAGGTAACCCTGTCACCCATTACATGGGGCATTACCATTACTGGTAATTTTCATTGGACTCAAGCTTAGCGGGAGCTAGAGCAGTTCATGAAGTAATTAAGTGGATGTACTGAGGTGTGTCCATGAGTACCTGTGCTGCTTTTTTATGGAATAATTATACAAAGGTATATAATAATAATTAACGAATTTACCTGGATAATTTACAAAGGTAGCTCCGTGTTCAGTGAATTGTACTGTCTAATTTGGCAGCAATAAAGCATGACTGACTATAAACAGAACTTGCCAAATCAGGAATGTACAGTTGGTACACAAAACATAAAAGTTGTATGAAAGCCATCTGGGCCACGGCTGTCATCCGCTCAAGCAAGAACTACCAGTATAAATTCAGAAGAGCCCCCAAATTAGATGCAGTTTTAAGTGGAGAAATATAAATCCCCATTTACGATTCCCCAACATGGAAGTATCTCTACTAGAATTAGGGGCTCCAATCACTTGGTCCTTTACTAGGTTTGAGCTGAAGCCTATTCTTCATTCAGTCGTCAATAACATTCAGGCATTGGGCCAAAACCTTGACAAACACTTGGTCAGCTAAGAGCAGGGTTACACAATTGAGTGTAAACATAATGATGATACTGCATTCCCATCCTAATGGATGACTTCCCACAGAGGTTTGTATAAATTTAAAATAAAAATGGGATAAAATGAAACCATGAGGCACTCATAAACAGGAGACTTGCTTTATGTCTAGACTGTTTTACTCCAATACCAACCTGCTAATGTTTCACAGACTTGGCAAGGATGACTGGATTCCCCTTCAACTATGTTGGTTTGATTCTTTTTCATTCTGTATGGTTTTTTTTTATCCCCCTTGCCATCTTTTACTTTGTTCCTTGCTGTATTTTTTTCTTGGTTTTGATACTTTTTTTTGTGAGCTGTCCAGAGTTGTTGGGAGATGGTAAGCATGCACATTTACTTTAGATCAGCCCTAGAGGAAAGAGTACAGTTAGCCTTTAGTTAACAATGGTAATTGGAACCAGAAACTCCATTGCTAAGTGATTTGGTTGTAAAGTGCAACATCACATTTTCCATTTATGATAACAGTTCTGGCAGTTGCAATTGTTAGGCACATTCTGCATTATAATTAAGAATGATTTTACAAGTCCATTTGTTGTTGGTTGTTTTTTTTTTTTTGAAAATTTTATTGATTTTTAAAACAAACATAACATAAAAAACATAAAACATCTTTTTTGAAAGCAGCCTGATCCCGGGTTACATCTCTTCGTACAGACACAAATTCAAGTTCATGCTCATTTTTATATACCATTCCATATCTTGTTACCATTCTACATTTTCTATCTAATTTCTCTCCTCTTTTAATTTCTTTATTTTATTTTATTTATTTCGTCTCATTCAAATCATTATACTTATATTTATCCTGTTTCAGCTGTCTATTATCTTCTCTCATTAAACAAAATTTCTCCTGTAATCACGAATTGGAATATGACGCCTTTATATCTTTCCGCTTAAAGTTATAACACTTTATATAATACATAACTTCCGTTCAGATTCTGCTTGTACATTCTAAAACTACACAGTACATTAAAAAAAAAGAAAATAAATAAATATATAATTAAAATGACAATCCAGACCAATTCAATTCTATCATTAATATTAATATTCATTTAAATCTTAAACATTTTACACATACTTCTCAAATAGATATCATACTTCTTTGGGAACACTGATAAACTTCCATAGTTGTCTTCCCCCCACTTCACTTATATTTTATAAAAACATTGAGTAGTTAAAATGTTCCATTCCTTCCTAATTCAATTCTCCCATTTATTTCATTTCCTTTTTTTTTTAATTCACAAAAGTTTCACTGAACTTTCCATTGAATTACACTAGCTATTTTGCCCACTTTTTTAATCATATGTTATTTCCAATTTTCTAACATTATTTTAATAACAAATATAACAATACAATCTTATGTACCTTTACAGAATCCCTTTTTTCAGTTAAATTTTCACCCGTTATCTCTGAATAAGTCCTGTTTCTTTACATCTTGCTCCAAACCTTGTAACTTCTCTTCTCTTCCTTCTTCCCTTTCTTCTTTTCTCTGCCCTTTTTACCCCCTTGTCTCTCCACCACCATTTCCTCTTCTGTGGTTCCCTTTTCTGTTGCTTTACAATGTTATATCCACTTTTTACATTATTTCTTCCCTTTTTTGGCTGTTTTTCAAGTCTTAAATTTCTCCATTCTCTTTCCCCCCCTTTCCTCTTTCTTCCCCAGATAGAGTTACTTGTTATTGAAGATGGCTTCTTTCTTGTCCACTCTTCTAGTCGCGCAATCTTTCTTGTTGTTTCTCATAGGTATAGATTGCCATTTCTAAAAATTGAAAAACGGAGCCAAAGGAGCCCTTTCCCTTCTGTGCCTCTTCTTTATATTTTTTAAATTCCATTTTCAGTTCATCCAGAAGTAATGCCATTGTAAATGTCACCAAACAGTCTAAAGTACACATAAGCTGTTTCTTTTAACACTTTCTTTTATTTTTTCACTTTGTCTTCCTGGGGTTACTGTTTAGTTGCAGAGTTCCAGTTAAAATGTATCTTTTAAAAGTCTTACTTAAATTCAACTTTTGATTCTTTTAAGTTCCAGACAGACTCCTCCTTCCAAATCCTGCCCTTATTCTTTTCCTCTCCCTTCCCTCTTATAACAAAAAAGAATTTTTTTAGTGTCAGAAATCTTTCTTATCCCCTTGGCATTTAATTATATTTCCAGTTTAGTTACCTATTAGTGCCAAAGCGGATTTTTCCAATTTTTCATTGAGCTCTTTTCGCTTTCAATGTAGGGAAGGAGAGTGAAAAAAAAAACCTTTCCCTTTTCACTTTCATTCGCTGCTTCTGACTCTTCTTTGGGAGCGATGTATGTTTTATAAAATTATAAATTCCAGATCTGTGGTTGTTGCTTGTTGTCCCGATCAGCCAAAACTTTCACTTCTTAACTTCCTCCTGAACTTTCTTTTCCGTCTGAGTGCTTCTTTGAGGCAGCCATTTCTGACTGCCGCTCTTATGGCCTTCGGGAAAGGGAATTTAGCTGAGGAGGAGAGATGCGGCTCCCCTCGACCCTGCTGGGGCTCTCCTGTCTTCGCCACCTCTACGGGATGGCTTAGCCCCAAAGCCAGCTGGCTCAGGGCACTCCAGCAGCAAGCCCAGGCAGAAACCACGCACGATTGCGGATTCCTGTCTGTCACCGAAGCCCTGCAAACCGGAAGTCCGATTTTACAAGTCTATTTGTAACCTCCTAATGGCTTCCCCATTAATATTGCTTGTCAGAAGCTGGCAATGAAAGTCATAGATGGCAGTCAGACTATGGGACATCATGACCATCACAATTGTTAGCCAATTGCCAAGCACTCAAATTGTGGTCATGTGACTGGGGAAGCTGCAATAGCCTCAACTTCAAAAACCAGATACAGATCTTCTCATTCAGTGCCATCATAACTTTGAATAATTGTGAATGAACAACTACATATAACATTTGATAAGTATACCGAGTTAAATAATATTTTGAACAAATTCATTATAAATTATTTTCTTATTAATTTCAATGTAACAGCATATTCCTCTCTTGAATTAATTTTAATATGTTTAAAACAATTTTCCATGATTTCCAGTCATCCATTTTAACATAATTTAGTTCTCTTATTACAAGTAACAAGAATACTACCAGTTCTACTGTCATTATTTGTAAACTCACTTATATTATTTAATTCTGTTTCAAATAATATTCATTCTTTCCCCCCAAAAAAGTTTTGTCACATTCTGTACAGACCGAGTCCACCAGACTGAGAATGCTTGTGACTTTTCAACAACAAGCAAGTTTGAAATATAAAATAAGAATGATGATATTTTCTTATGCTTATCTCTTCCCCTTTTTGTTTCGGTTGAACTGAGTGCTCTTTATTTTATTAGAATCTAGAACTTTGGTGTCTCTTCTACCATATATATGCAAGGAAGAAAACACTTCTGAAGAAATTTTTGTGGGCTTCTTATGTTTAATAGTAATAAATAATAATTTATTTAAATAATTAAATAATTAATTTTCAAGAGAATAATATATTGTAATAAAGCAGTAAAATAAACATGCAATAATATTGGAAAACTATCTTGAAAAAGCAAATAAGCCAGATAACAGACAACAAATATAATAAAATAGTACCTGAGAAAATATTAACCTTAACAAATTGCTCATTTAACTTTCTGGAATTATAATTTCTGTATATATTATAATTTATAATTATAATTTCTGTATATTGCTTTTATTGTATAGTGTCAGAAATGTTTCTTTTTGTTATCCAGTATTTCTTCATTCTTACGACATTGTTAGCATAATTGTGCTTGCAATTTTTATAAATAGCCCTTTCTTTCTTGGCTTCACTGTAATGATGGGTCACATTAATTTTTAATGGTTAGGTATTATTTGACACTTTCAAAGTTATTTATTTCAAATGAAGGCAAATATACATGTCCCAAGATAACGTTGCAGGATCCATTCTGGGTTGGTTATCTGGACCAGAGGTTTAGTCTTCTGAGCATCTAATATAACTAGGATAGGAAATATAACTAGCATAATCAGAGCACCTGCATCAGGAACATCTCTGAAGTTTATGTCTATTTTATATTATTCTCTCTCCTGAAACAGCCAAGAGAACATTAACAATTTAAATGTTAAATTGTTAACATTTGAAAACAATTGAAGGGTCTTTGGTGTTCTCTGAGCTTGCTTGTTTTCTAGCAGATATTCATTGCCCAAACTAATCATCAGTGCTAGTAAGGATTGGGGTTTGCTGTCAGTTTATATTCTAATGTCTTGCCCTGTCAGTATTAAAAACTATTTAATATAAAAAACAAGCAATAAAATGCTCTCATATTAAATAACTAAACTATATGTAAACTATTCAGAGTTCAATAGCTATCTATCAGACCAGTTAAAACTAATTCAGGCTGTAATTAGTTTTGAACCTAGACAATACTTTCTTAAGAATGTTCTGAATGTGTACAGCCATTATCCCCTCAAACATCATCTTAAGAAGATGATAAACCAGTTGCTATGGTAAACAAATGTGATGAGTTTAAGTCGCAAAGTTTAAATTAAATATTTGCTTGAGTTGACAACCCTGAAGCCTCAAAAGATGGCCTTAGCGTTCTGTTTTCTATGGGTGCATTACTTGGAACACTGACATAAGTACATGTATGATTCCTTATGTACAAAG
This sequence comes from Laticauda laticaudata, assembly GCA_004320025.1. NCBI lineage: Eukaryota > Metazoa > Chordata > Lepidosauria > Squamata > Elapidae > Laticauda > Laticauda laticaudata. The sequence continues at coordinate 15,295 of BHFT01027430.1, forward strand.
TAGGAGTGTCATAACATTTTTGCAAGTATATCTCACTGCATTCATAACAGTAGTAAATAAATGTGTTTGTAACATTCCTCATGCTCATGCAAATTGATGCACTTAAAAATAAATGCACAAAGCAAATTAAAACATTATTTGATTCCTCTTTGAACATATATCCAAATCTGAATGTGATATCCCAAGTTTATATTTAATTTTCTGAAGTAGCTGTATCGTATTTTATCTAAGGCCTAGATTCTTATTGATTTCCAATGCAAACCTTTGCTGAGTATTAACAGTCAAATTTACAAGTAAACTATATTGTTAGTTTAATATAGTGCTACCTTTCCATACTATATTCTTGATGTATCATACTGATATATTTAGTTGAAAAAAGTTCAGTAGTGCCTATAAGATTGTGATAAGATGGGTAGACAATAAATTTTACAAATAATAAATAAAACTTCACGCCAACTTCCATCAAGCTATTTATTTGCTTATCATAATTTAGCAGTGTGTTTATATTCTATTCAGTTTGTATATTTTAGTCTCTACATTCCAGCCTTTTTTTTTTGGGGGGGGGGGGGGG
>BHFT01027433.1:0-15333 GCA_004320025.1 Laticauda laticaudata
AGGTGCCCCCTCTGCAACTGCGTTTTTTCCGTTTTTATGCCTTGGGATTATGTAGAGCTGCATCCGCCTTTCAATGTCCTTGTCTCCGTCCGTGGGTTCTAACTAACACGCTACGAGCGCGGTGCGTGAGTCCGTGATCCAATATTATCCGCTTCCATTCCCTGGCGTCCCAGTTTACACGCTGGATCTGCGATTATGAGTTAGCGCGGATAGTCGCAACGGATTATAAGCGGATAGACGTAACGGGATGACAACGGAATGCAGCACAAGGATGTTCCCCGTAATGCCTGACGGATGGCAGAACGGATGGCGTTTGGATACATTTTCCGCATCAAAAGTTATTTGGGAGCAGCCAAACTTCTATGAGTCGGATGAAATGTCCAAGAGAGACGGATTGCATGGAGGCGAGGAGTAGAGGAGGATAGCTAAATCGACAGGCAGTGAGTTACAGAAACGGAAGCGATCGCAATTTAATTCAACGGATGGGCAAGTGTGTATTTCTCTCCATTTTTACATTCTTGTTCCATCCGTGTGGGTGCAGTGTGACATGGGCTTTACGAGAGCATTCAAAATTTGTTTAGAACCAATTCTCAGCGCTAAGTAGAACCAGGGGGGGGGGGGCGGATTTACTCAGTTCCTACTATTTGACTAAGAACCGATGTTGTTAACCATTTTTAAGCAGTTTGTTGGAGAACCAGTTTGCTTAGAATAGAAATTATCTGACTCCTTAATCCCTGTAGAGGAGAGCAGGAAGGAAACATTTCTGTGTGTTGCTTACAGAAAGCACTCTACCGTTAACCCTTATTAACAATTCTGACAGGACTAGGACCCTCTGATCTCTGGAACTTCTGTGGAGTTTTTTCTTTTCCTAAGCCGTTTGGCTGGACTTTGCTTGTTGTGAGTGACCATTTAAAGTTCACATGGCACTTGAAAAAAGTGACTTATGCCCGATGCCATTTTTCACACTTACAACTGTTGCAGCATCCCCAGTCATGAGAGGCCAGGCAAGGAGATGCGTGCCTTGATGTGAGTGATATTTAGTTGGCCACACCCAGCCAATAACATGACCACCAAGCGATGCCCACCACCTAAGCCACGCCCACAGAACCGGTTGTTAAAAATTTGAATCCCACCCCTGAATAGAACTTATCTGTCTGGAACCCACATTGCATATCAGACATTAACACAATCAAGAGAGTCTAGAAATATTTCATAAGAGTCCTCCACTCCTCTACTCGTAACAAAATACCTTATGCCACCAGACTTGAAATTTTAGGCTTAGACAATTTAGAACTACACCGAGTTTGGTCCTAAGAGTAGTACATAAAATTATCCATTGCAATGTCCTACTCGTCAATGGCTACTTCAACTTCAACCACAACAATACATGAGTACATAATAGATAGAAACTCAAGGTAAACTGCACCAAACTTGATTGCAGGAAATATAATTTCAGCAACAGAGTGGTCAATGCCTGGAATACTCTGACTCTGGTTTCTTCCCAAAACCTCAAAAACGTTAACCTTAGACTGTCTACTGTTGACCTCACCCCATTCCTAAGAGGTCTTTAAGGGGTATGCTAAGTGCACCAACCCGCCTACCATCTCTGTCCTAATATTCTCTTTTTATTCTTATCAATTTCATGTATTAATAATCATTTTTATACTTATAACTGTTATCTAATACATGCTTAATAAATAAATTAAATAAATAAAAATAACATTTTCAATATCAATTCTACATGAATAAGAATATGGAAACCTTGTAAGCTTCTGATAATTTTGACCTTGCTATGGCACATTTGTGATCAAATCAGAAATTATTATTGTTCTTAGGTGTTAAATGTGTAATATGTATTCTATTCTTCTCTCAACAGTTATTTGAGACAACAAATATACATAAATATAAAATAAAGGTAAAGGCAGTGCTCACCTCTGTTTCTTAGTCAAGGGAGCCAGTGTGGGACCATGGAAGACATTTCCATGGACATGTGGCCAACATGATTATATGTCAAGGCGCATAGAATACTGTTACTTTACCACCAAAGTGATATCTATATCTACTCACATTTACATGCTTTTGATCTGCTAGATGGGCAGGAGATGGGGTAAGTAATGGGAGCTATTGTGTGCACCAGGTCTGAAATCAATTTTCCAGCTGAAAGCTCAATGGTTTTAACTGCTGAACCATTGCACACTGATAAGTGGGTATACAAAATACTAATAATATTTATTGACATTATCTTACCTGGGTTAAAAGAACAAACTGAGCAAACTGCCATGGAAGCATGAATAGAACATTAGAAACAGATAATGCAATCAAGCTTCTTCTATTAACATTCTGTGTCCTTATGGAAAAGAATAAGAGATCGATTAAGATTAACAATAATGGCTCTGTACTGTATCCAAATGACAATAGTGAATAAATTTTTTTCAACAGAATTTAACTCTGGTTAAATTTCAAAACAATATATAGAAAAATTCATAAAATAGTTATCTAATACCATAAAATTAAACAGAAAAAAGAACATTTGACACACACTCTTTATTAATGTATGATATAATTAATAATTACACAATAATTGGATGAAAATTCCAAAACCAGTCTAAACAGGTGGCTGACTGAAACAAACCATAATCATTATAAAAACTTTGGGTCAACACAGATTTGTTTTAAAATCCCATAACTTTTTAAAAAATGTTTCTTTTAATGTTAGTCTGTTCTTCATATTCCCACTTTCTCTTATTAGTCTTCCTTCTTATCAGGAGTAAAAATAATTTTTGGCACAAATTCTTATTACATTTAGATGTACATAGGATCATCCTAATCATTCCTCATTTTAAGAAAAACATACAGAAAACTTGGTATTTATTCACATGTAAACTTGTTTTCTCTCAGTAAAAGGAATAGGTTTTCTTTGGACAAATTACAAATGAGGTTTCTAGTCTTTCCCAATCTGGTGCAGAGGTGAGATGCTACTTGTTCGGCCTGGTTTTATAAAACCTGTAGCTGCAAAGAGCAGCTGACACCGAACTGGTTCGGTGTTTGGCCCGCCCACCTGCTCCAGCTCTAGGCTATCCTTTATTCCCTGCTTTTCCCTCCTCCGCTGCTTTGCGCGGCCCAGCTGAGACTGAAAAAGCAGTAAACAAGAGGATTTTCAAATGCTGCACACCAGAGTGCAATGCTTGTCAGCTATCTAGGCAGCACAGCTAATGATTTCTTGCAAACGCTGCACACACGACTGTCCCCAGTTCAGAGAACTTGCAAATCGCTCTGGCTGATCACTGGCTGGTCACTCCCCTCCCCACCCACTCACTCCTTAGCTGGCATGTGAGCCATCCAACTTGCCTGGTTTGGTAAGTTGTTATTTTTCCTTTTTCCTCCCCTACCATTAGCTGTTCTGCTCTGCCAGGAAATTTAGATAAGCTAGAAAGCAGGAAATCCTTGGATTTCCTGCTTTCTAGCTAATCTAAAAGCAAAGCCGAACCTTCTTTAGGATTGAAGCTTTTCAGTGCAGACTTGGGTAGCCAATTGCAGATAGATAGATCTCTAAGTTAATCTGTGATTCTGTAAGCAATTCAATCTGCCTGCCTGCTTTGGGGTAAAAGATGCTCTTTTTTATATAAAAAAAACAGTATTTACATACATGGTGTGTTGTGAATTAATTTTGTGAGTTTGCTTGCAAGCAAATTTTATGTGACAGACTCAGATATCCGATTGCAGATAGATAGATCTCTAAGTGAATCTGTGATTCTATGAATAATTCAATCTGCCTGCCTGCTTTGCCTGCTTTTGGGTAGAAGTTGCTCATTTTTTATTAAAAAGATCAATATTTACATAAATATTGATAATATTTACATACAAGCCATGCCCATCCAGTCACATGATCCCTAAGCCAGGCCCAGTCAGCAAGCCATGCCCACCCAGTCACATGACCAACAAGCCACACCCATAAATTAGGCCACATCCACAGGACTGGTTGTTAAGAAATTTGAATCCCACCCCTGATCTGGTGGTCCCCCAACATTTTGAATTATCTCTCTTTTCCTATCACCTTTGTTTGAGGATGATGGAAGGATACTAGATTGAAGAGACTAGAAAAGACAACACATAATGATGGCAGTAATAGTGAAGGTGCTAAATATACATTCAGAGCTTAGTCCTGCTTTTATATCTATATCACCACATATATCTACCATAAATTAAAGCAAATTATTTACATAGCAGTAATACCATTTTGTAACTTATGAATAAATAAATCAGTATCATGTTTGAAGATTTTGTTTCCATATTTAAGAATGGAAATTACCTGAGAATGTATGTTAATAATAACATCTGAACCACAAGGAAGGGATAAGAAAAGCTTTCACGGAGAGGAGGAGTCCACATCACACGGGTACTCTGGAAAGAATTCAGGTCATTTGTTACATATTCTCATGTTCATTTTTTCCTTCATAAATCTTTGGAAAATATATTTATCTGGGTTTTGAACTGCAGTGGAGATTTTTTTTTTTTAAAAAAAAGGCTTAAAAATTGTCCATAATGTAAGAAAATTTGTCCATAAAAGAAAAATCTATTGTAATTTTACTTTACAGTAAATATTGCAGCTATTTTTCTTCCTGGAATTTTTATTCCATTTCCCAATAAACTGAACTAGTCATTCTATTCTAAACTAGGAACATAACTTCAAAAGAAAACTAATATTAATTATAGCTAATAATGGTAATGGCAATTAACTTTATAAGTATATTGATAGTAAGCATATTAGCTTTGAATAACAACAATAGCATAAATTAGAATCCCAGATTCAATGTTGTACATAATTTGATGTTAAACAATCATATTTGCAGATTTCTTTACCAGTAAATGGTATTTTAAAAGTTTTTAGTTAAATTTCTAATTATATAGCCAATTTAATCCAATGACATTTACCAAACAGACATTTCTACAAATAGTACCAATTATTGTTGAGTAGATTCATGAATAATGTTAAATATTGGCATGACCGATAAGCAACATACTAAATAAAAACATACATCTATTTTAATTAGTGATAGCTCCATTTAAGCTCTGCTAATGATAACAGAGGAATCAGATATGAGTTTTTGGAATAATTCAGCAACATTCTTTTGGGGAAAATATATGCAAAAGTCACTCATGAATACTTCTAGGGAAAAAAAATGCATGCAAATCTAAAACAATAATTAATTTGATTGTTTAAAATGAAAAGAAAGAAAATTTATAAAAAATTCAAGGATGAAAAGAGTCCTGAATATGAGGCAGACTGTTGAGGTAATTCCCCGTTAGGAGAATGAGCGCATACAGGGAGATGTATTTGAGAGTAGTGTTTGAATAATACACACACAGCANGTTAGGAGAATGAGCGCATACAGGGAGATGTATTTGAGAGTAGTGTTTGAATAATACACACACAGCACACAGATACACTGTACAGTAAATCTAGGTTTTTACTTCCAGAAAGGTTTAAAGCAAAGTTCAAAATAAGCAGTCCAAAGTCATTCACAGATAAATCAGTCAGTTTTTCAATACAGGGATAATCCAAATATCAAAGTCCCGTGCCAAAAATAATTCAGTAACAGACTTACATTAAATCCAGAAATATCAGTCAATTAGGAAAAATAGTAATACTTTCCAACAGAAGGAAACAGAGATACACTCACAGTCTCTTCTGAGACTCAGACTAAAACTAAACAACCCATGTTGTTTCTGGCTCCATCTTATGGCCATTTGAGAAACCACACCTAATTACACTTTTAGTAATCCCTTAAAGAGAGAGTATTAAAATGTCTATCCTGGCTTATATATTTCCAACCCAAATACCTCTTAGGTGACTTATATTCCTAACACAGACTATTATTTTTTAAACTATCAATAGTAAATATTAAGGAACCAAACAGAATATAGTTGGAAGGGACCTTGGAGGTCTTCTAGTTCAGCCCCCTGCTCAAGCAGGAGATCCTATACCAGTGATGGTGAACCTTTCCGTCCTTACGTGCCAAAAGTGTGTGTGTGCATACCAGCACCCATAAGGCAATGCACGCAGGGGCCCCCACCCCCCCTGCGCATGCACGTGTATCCCCCTATGCACAGCACATCTCCTGCATGTGCCCCGCCCATGCATATGCGCACAACTACGCGATGATCAGCTGGCAGGCAGCCGGTACATGCCTGCGCAGTGGACCTGCTCTGGGGTGACGGCTCACGTGCCGACAGAGATGGCTCTATGTGACACTTCTGCATGCACGCCATAGGTTCACCATCATGATCCTGTATCATTTCAGACAAGTGACTGTCCAGTCTCTTCTTAAAAACCTCCAGTGATGAAGCACCCACAACATATGAAGGCAAGTTTGTTCCATAGGTTGACTGTTCTCACTGTCAGAAATTTTTTTCTTATTTCTAGGTTGAATTTCTCTTTCATTCATTATTCCTTGTCCTGGCTTCTGGTGCTTTGAAAAATAAATTGATCCCCTCTTCTTTGTGGCAGCCCCCCAAATTCTGGAATATTACGATCATGTGCCCCCTAGTCATCCTTTTCTCTAGACCAATCAAACCCAAATCCTCCAGCCGTTCCTCATATGGTTTAGCCTCCAGGCCTTTAATCATCTTATTTGCTCTTCTTTGCACTTTTTCCAAAGTGTCAACATCTTTTTTGTAATATGGTGATCAAAACTGGATGCAGTATTCCAGATGTGGTCTAACCAAGGCTTTATAAAGTTGTACTAATACTGATTTTGATTCTATGTCTGTTTATACACTGCTGACATGTTTAAGTGATCATCCACTAAGACTCAAAGGTCTCTCTAACAGTTTTTTCCTGTCCAGTGTAAAACTTTGCTTTTCTCCACATTAAATTTCATTTTGTTGGATAGGGCCCATTGTTCAAGTCTGTCAATATCTTTTTGGATCCTGAGCTTGTATTCTGGCTATTCCTGCCAGTTTATTGTTATCTGCAAATTTGATGAATTCTCCTTCTATTCCCTCATCTAAGTCATTTATAAAGATATTGAAGAGTACTGGACCTAAGATGGAACCTTGTGGCATCCCACTGCTTATATTTCCTTCATGTGGATGTGGTACCATTAAGGACTACTCGTTGAGTATGGTTTGTCAGCCATTACAAATCCATCTGGTGGTGATGCTGCCTATCCCACATATTTCTAGCTTACGAAGTAGTAGGTTGTGGTCTATTTTGTCAAATGCCTTTCTGAAATTTAAATGTACTACTTCCCCAGCATTTTGCTGGTCTACTAATTTTGTCACTTGGTCAAAGAATGAAATAAGATTGGGTTGGGATGATCTATTTTTAACAAACCCATGCTGCCTACTAGTTACAATCTTATTTGTTTCTAGATGTTCATAGATCTATTTTTTAATTATTTTTCCAGTATCTCCCCAGGTATTGATATTAGGCTGACTGGTCTCTAGTTTCCTGGGTCTGGTTCTCCCCACCTTTTTTTTTTGAAGATGGGAACCACATCAGCTCTTTTCCAGACCTCGGGTAGTTCCCTGGTGCCCCAATTTTTTTAAAGATATGATGCAATGATTCTGAGGTAACATCTGCCAGCTCTTTCAGAACTCTGGAATGTAATTATCAGATCCTAGTGATTTATATTCATCAAGGTCAGACAGGTGTTCTCTTACCATTTTCTTGCTTATTTTAATTTATATTTCCAGTCTGTCTTTTACATTTTGGTAGGTTGGAAAGTTTTCTTTTGTGTGAAGACTGATGAAAAGAAAGAGTTAAGCAGCTCTTCTTTCTCTCTACTGCCTATTACTTCCTTGCTATCTACTTTCTTTAGTGGACCAACTGTTTCTTGCCTTTTTGTTATTTAAATGTTGAAAGAATTTTTTTTATTATTATATTTCATTTTTGTTGCAAGTCTTTGTTCATTCTAAATCTTTGCTTTCCTGACTTCACCTTTGCAGATTTGGGCTATCTGCTGATACTCTGCCTTAGTTATGTATACCTCTTTCCATTTTTTTGTATTTATCCTTTTTGTCTTTCAGTTTATCAGAGAGATCTTTATGCAACCATGCTGGTTTCTTCTTGGATTTCTCGTTTTTCTTTTTGAGTGGTATTGTGTTAGACTGGGCTTTTATGATAATATTTTTCAGAGTTTCCCAAGATTCTTGAGTTGTTTTCCTTTTTAGGGTTTTTATCCATGAAATTTTGCTTAGGGTTTCTCTGAGTTTGTTATAATTAGCTCTTCTAAAGTTTATGACACTGGTTGGATTAAATTCTATTGCTTGTATTTGCAATATATTGAATTCCAGTATGATGTGGTCACATTCACCCAAGGTTCCGGCAATTTTAACTCCTTCTACCACTTCCTCTCTATTAATAAGAATTAGGTCCAATTTTTCCTCTAGTTTCCTTTTGGATGACAAAGTTGTCAGCTAAGTTGGTTAAGAATCTGTTTGATCTCCCACTTGCCTCAGAGTTTGTCTCCCAGTTGATATCAGGGCAAAGGCCGGTCTATCGGCCTGAGACGAGGATCTTTGGAAGAAGAGCCTACTTTGATGGGGAAAGCCTGCCCAAGCTTCCACCTGTTTAAAGGAGGGCTTCCAGTAATAGAGCAGACTTGTAATCAAAACACCTCCCCTGGGAGGGCAGGATCTTTTGCTTGTCCCTGGTCTCTGTTAAAAAGGGATCCAGGGCCTCCCCAAAAAGCCTTTCTCCATTAAAGGGATGCCAGCTTCCATTTGTTTCTGGCATCCATCTGCCAATCTCTTAGCCAGAGGAGCCTCTGTGGCTCTGGAAGAAAATTTGGCTGACGCTGAGGGTGGCATCAGTGGTCAATTGAGCTGTGGCTATTACTTTATTCAGGTCCTGATGCACCTTGAGGTTCTCAGGTGGAATTCTGCCCTGCAACTGCCTCAGCCACCACAAAGAACCAAACGTGAAGGACACAGTCATGGATGCTCTGATGGCCTAGGCATCTGCTTGAAGCGTTCTGCAGAGTGCCATCTCCTCCTTCCAGTCCTCCGCCTTTAAGACATCCTCAGCGACAGGTGGGATGACCGATGAGGATGCTAGCACCACCACTGGACCATCTACCTTTGGCACTTCAATAATGTCTAAAGGTCTTGGTCCACATTAAATAAAGTAGATTCTGACCCAATAGGGCGAGTGTACACCCCAGTGGATTCCCACTATCTTTTAATCACGTTCAAAAACATCTGGGGCACAGATGCAGCATCCACCACTGATGTTTTTTCAGTGTTTAGATAATCTTTCTTATCCTCTCCCTCTGGGGAAAATCCCAGGTGACTGTGTCCTTTTTAATATGGGCCATGCTCTTAGCCTTAACCAGCAGAGTCTTGAACAGAGCCGGCTAAAAAAGGTCCTTAAAGTAGGGGGGACCTGCTACCTCCGACTCCTCGTCTGAAAGTTCTTCTCTGGAGGGAGGTCCATTTTGGAGACATAAGACTGGCTTCTTCCTGATGGGAATGCAAAACTATTTCTGTGGTGGATCTGCTGCTTTGCTGAAGCCTGGCCATGCCTCTGAGGAATGCCTCTGTTAACATCCAAACAAGACAGCTGGCACAGCTGGTTGACTTCTGCCTGAAATTCTTGTCTAATTGCTTGGGAGATCCAGGCTCTCATGAAAGATAACATCTCTTGCATCTGGGTTTCCTCAGGCTGCAATCCTGCCACTGTGGGCATAAAAGTGGCCTCAGGCACAGCTTTGGTTCTGCTGGAGACTTGGCTTCCTGGTCCAGCAATCAAAAATCCGTATGATGGCTCAGAAACATTATGAGCGGCTTCTGCTCTGATTTGAGAGAAACCTGCAAATCCTGAGTCCTTGAGCCACCAGGAGACCAAACAGTCAAATACTGGCTATCTGCCAATTGGTCTTGCTGTCCACCATCTTGTGGAATCAGAGGGGAGATGGCCCTGCTTTCAGCCATCTTGGATTCTCTCACAGCCTTATCAAACTCTTTATCCAGGGCTTTCTATCTGTGTCTGGCCTGCCTATCCTCTGCCCTAGAACATCTTTTAGGGGCTAGGGCCCCGGCTCTGATCCTAGCTGCTGCCTTTAATCCAGCAGACATGGGCTTAGTTGATCCTCTTGCGTGAAAATCAAAATTGGCTAAACTGCCAAGCCGGCTAGCTGTCAAACCTGTTCTAAGATTTTCTAAGAAAAAACCTCTATCCAGGGGGCAAAGATTCTTCAACAATCTAAACAATTCAGAGCCCTTTAAGGGTGGTCTAAACATGCTGAGACCGAGTGAAGAACTGGAGACTGTTACCGGGGGGGGGGGGGGAAGNGGGGGGGGGAAGTGTCCTCTGTTCAACTCAGTCTGCAGAGCTATGAGACTAGAGGCTACCCATCCTGGATTCTCCCTTCGCTCAGTGGAGAACATGCTGTTCACTAAAAAAAGATGTTTTTAATATGTGGAAAACTGAAACAAAATTTTATTTCAAAAAAGATTTTAGATAGAGGAAAAAATGCAAGTTTATAAAGTACAAAATATTGTAATAATGAAAATACCAAACAAGACTTCGAAATGGTGTCAAAATTAGTAGCTACAATATCAGTCATGTCAGTAATGATGTCTAGTTCTATGGGCAAACTAAATCGAAAAGATGTTACTGAAGAAATGACAAGTGTAGAAGAAATTTTATCTGACAAAATTTTATCTGACGATGTTGGAAATTGATTTACAACAGGCAGGCTAAGAGAATGATTTGAAAAGTAATGTTTTATTGGATCGATAAAAGAAATTGACTGATGTTTTAAAATTAAAAAGGAATATAAAGATGATAAACCAAAAGAATGATCCAGGCAATATTTTTAATTAGATGTTCAAAAGTAGCTTGTTAAAGCCTAAAACAGTTCTGTGATAGAACAAACAAGAAATCAAGAAAATCAAATCCATATTTGAGTGAATTAAAGCTTAAGACTGTTAGAAATAAAAACAAAGAATGTAAAGTTTGTTTGATCATGATTAAAACAAGGTATAATGGTACTTCAGTACTCAACTGAAATACATTGAATTTGGTACCTAATACATTTTGATGAGAAAATTTTGTCCCAGTACTCATTTGTTTGGTACTTAAAACAAACAGTGTCAGGTTGTTGTGTTTTTTCTCATCAATAAGCATAAAGTGGACTAAATGCAAAATAGACTAATCAATTATCCGAATGATACTCAGACTTCCTGTGGTGTTTCCGTCAAAGACAGATCAAAGATCATGATTGTGCATCGCTTTGATCCGTGTTTACCTTGTTGGAGGGGTCCCTGCAGGACTGAAGCATCTGAACCACCTCAGAGGGGTTGGGGAAGAGGGGGAGACCGGCAGCTGGGTTGAGGGGAGCCGCATCTCCCCTCCCTAGCTAGGTATTACTGCCCTGGAAGACAAGGAGAAATGGCAGTTTAATGGCTGCCCTAAAGACGGAATGCTGCTGGGACCTAAGCATGCACTTGAGTGGTGAAGTGATGAGCAACATGTAACCAAACAAAAGAACTTGATTTTTTCTTAATAACCCCAAGAAGCAGAAAGAAAGAGCTCTCGCTTAAGGGTTTCATAGAAACGGAAAATAAGAGGAAAAGATAAGGTAAACAAAATTGGAGTACAAAAAGCTACAACAAAATTAGAGACTAAATTTGGAATAATATATATAATCTGGCATGAATTAGGCATTGGACAAAATGCTGGACTCGCCTGAAATTGACTATTTTTAAGAAAGCTAATGGAAATGGTTGGAAATTAACGTTAATACAATTGAAAAGAGAAAAGAAAAGAACTTTGAAAAGTGGAAAGTCATATAGCGCCATCTAATGGTTAAAGACTGTTTTCCTTCACAATTTTATGGAAAATCACTGATCTTATAATTGTTATGAGATAAAAGACTAATAAAATAGCAAGAACCTCAGAAACTTAAAAAAGGGGGGAGAAACTGTACTAAAAGGATACATGAATGCAATTTCCTGGGACTGTTGGATGCTGATTGTGATACAGAAGGATTAATAAGGGAAATAAAGACAAAAGAAGACTTTTGGCAAAGATCGCAACAAAAGGTTTTGAATTTTAATAACTCAACTGATTAACAAAAAAATGGAAGAAATAAGCAAAGACTTTAAGTCAGGATTGCAAATTGTGAGAGGAATGTTGGAAGAAAGAAGGGAATTATTGGACATACTGGCAAAAAAAATAATGGCAATGCAGTCTGTACAAGAACAAAGAAATTTCACAGAGGAGTTAAAGGAAGAGGAAAGTGACTCAGATGAACATGGAGAACAAGAGATATTGCCAAAAGACATTAAAAGGACTTAAAACTATGACATTTGATGATAGGGGTTAATAAAGAAAAGAGAAAAACAGTTCATCCGAGAATAACAACAGAGAAAAATTCTACAAAGACACTTTCAAAAAAGAGAACAGGAAAGGGATGGGGGAGAAGAATGGGTGACTGTGCAGTGGAAATAAAATTGGAAATATTGGGAAAATTTAGAAAAGGAAGCTAGCTAAAACCAAGAGAAATGACAAGGGCGAGAAATTTTAGAAGATAAGGGTTAAATAGGATATAAAATGGGGATGCCAACATGGGAATGTATTAAGATATTTTTATTAAGGAATTTAGAATGGGGAGATTTGAAACTAAAAATGCACTGGGAATTACCCTAACAGTGTTATATTAACTATATATGAGAGAAAGGTGAAGATGAAAATTAAGAGAAGTTAAGAGGGTTTTATTTAATCCATAATCTTTCTATCTATCTATCTATCTATCTATCTATCTATCTATCTATCTATCTATCTATCTATCTATCTACTATCTACTCTAATCTATCTATCTATGCTGTTCAGCTTCCTTCGGGTATTATTCCCATGTCATTGTAGTTGTGCTTTTTAAAGTTGTTAGCAACGTCTTCGGCAGAATCTCATCTGCTATCATCAGGCTCTGTGTTTTGAGTTCGTATAATGAGTTCGTATATGAGTTCGTATATGAGCATACATGTAATACCCGTGAAAACTTATAAAAAAACAAATACAAATATAAATTATAATATACATATACATATACATATACAATATACATATAATATACATATACAATATACATTATACATATTATACTATATATATATATATATTATATATATATATATATATATGATATATATATTTGTTTTTTTAAGTTTTCACGGGTATTTACATGATGCTGTTCAGCTTCGTTCGGGTATTTTCCCACGTCATTGTAGTTGTGCTTTTAAAGTTTGTAGCAACTTTCGAAATTTCATCTGCCAACATCAGGGTTCTGTATTGCAGTTCGTCTGTGAGTCAGCTATCACAACCATTTCAGTTTTAAATTTGAGGCTCTCCTTTTGCTTGAGCCAGAATGGTTTTTCTTTCTTCATCCTGATTGTTGGAGCTTGGCTGTGTTTATATGGTCTTGAGTTTGCTGAGTTCTGCTTGATTGGTGTTTCTAATTTCTTCTGTCTGTTTTGTGGCTTTTGATTGGTTCCAAATGATTGACAGTCTGGTGGAATCATCTCTTCCTATTCATGCTTTCAGGTCTTTTTTCAATCTCTATGGCTTCTCTGATGATTCTGTGGCTGGGTTTTCTAGAGTGCGCTTAGGGTTTGTCGGCTGCATTTGAAATTGATGCTAGTGACCTGTGGCTTGCATGTTTGACAGCGAGGAGGTTGTGTTCCAGCTTTTTTTACTGCCATTTTTATGCTTCATCCAGGCAGTACTTATTATTTTATTGGTCCTGTCCTATGTATGTAGCCGGGCCATGATGCACAGGGGACTTCGTATATGCCTTGGTTTTCCAGGTCAATTTTATCTTTGGGGTTTTCTAAAATGGCTGCTATTTTTTTGCCTGTTTTGAAAGCAGTCTTGATGTCATGCCTGTGTAGTATCTTACTGATTTTGTCTGTAATACCTCTTATGTAGGGCAGGATGGCTGTTCCATAGGTCTGTTCATCTTCTAGGTCTCAATTATGTCTCAGTATGTTTTTGTGGATCAAGCCGGTGATTTTTCTTTTGTAGAAGCCATTGGCTGTTCAGTACTTTTAGTCAGGGTGCATAGTTCAGTTTTATGTGTGTCTTGTCTGCCAGGCGTTTGGTTCTGGCGATTAGTGTTTTGGCCACGGAGTTTATCTGTGCTGGGTGGTGGGATTGGGCGCTGAGTAGCGGTTGGTGTTTTCTTCTGGTATATGGTGTGTCCTAGTGTGCCATCTGTTTTTTTTGTAGATTAGTACATCTAGGAATGGTAGTTCTTGGCTTGTTTCCATTTCCATGGTGAACTTGATTTTGGGATGTGTGTTGTTTAGGTGTGTTACTCCATCAACCAATCAAGAGGTAGCAGCACCGCCAACCAGCCCAGCACACTAGCCCCCACCACCAGTATTTATAGAGAGACGGCAGCTCTGATCACACACCGCTTGCACTGATACGAAGCCGAAGCCACCAGCCTGAGGATGGTGAGTGGGACCTCGCCGAAACCTTATCAAGATACTCTCAATCTGACATGGGAAAAGACCCGAACCCACCTTGACCTGCATACCTGTACCCATGAAAATCTACATATATATAGATTTTCACTGGTACAGGTATGCAGGTCTTGGCGTGTTTGGGTCTTTTCCCATGTAAGATTGAGAGTATCTTGGCAACGTTTCGATGAGGTCCAACTCGCCATCTTCAGGCTGGTGCTTTTGGCTTCGTGCTTGTGCGAGCAAAGCATGATAAGTGCTGCCATCTCTCTATAAATACTGGTGGGAAGGTTGGTTGTGTTGTCATTTCTTGATTGGTTGATGGAGTTGATGTTTGCAGATTGGCTGGCTTTTTTGTAAGACCTGGGTAATAGGCTGTGTGATGACCTTCTGAGTTCTATTGTTTTGACATCCTGGGTCTTGTGCTGTAATCTCCTAACAATAGAACTCAGTAATGTCAAACAAAACTCATAAGGTCATCACACAGCCTATTACCCAGGTCGTTACAACATAGGAGGCTGATAGACACACAGCCATTACCTCAGCCACACATGTTCTTAAGAAAAAGCTAGCCAATCTGCAAACATCAACTGTATCAACCAATCAGGAAATGACAACACAGCCAACCTCCCCACCAGTATTTATAGAGAGACAGCAGCTCCGATCACGCTTTGCTCACACAAGCACAAAGCCAAAAGCACCAGCCTGAAGATGGTGAGTGAGACTTCATCAAAATGTCACTAAGATATACTCAATCTTACACGGGAAAAGACCCAAAAATGCCAAGACCTGCATATCTATCTATCTGTCTGTCTGTCTGTCTGTCTGTCTGTCTGTCTGTCTGTCTGTCTGTCTGTCTGT
>BHFT01027434.1:0-10973 GCA_004320025.1 Laticauda laticaudata
CACCAGCGTATCTACTCTCCCTGTCCTACTATTCCCATTTATCCATTTATTCATACTCATTTATTTTGTATATACTTTTGTATAAGGAGACAATACCTTATAATTAGTATGTATTATCCTATGCCTAAACTGGATTATTTTTTTTCCCCACTTTCAAGAATAGGGAGATTGGAGAGAGGGATTGCAAGAAAGTAAGCACTTTATTCTTATATACTTCAAAAGAATGTGATTGCACCTTCAGCAGAAAAAGAGTTAGGCATAGGAGAGATTGCCTACAGAAATTGTTTTCCTCCCCAACCTCCAAAAGCACAGAGTTTGGAGACAAACAGGCTTAAAAGGAATAATCTATGATGAGATGTAATCACATTGCTTTTGATGTGTACATTTTATAATTTTATTTGTAAACTATCCAGAGTTGTGCAACTGATGATAATATAGAAAATTGATAAGAGATATGAAAGATAAACAGACAGATCTGACCATTGGAAACTATCATCATTTACTTTCTATCCTCTCAGAAGTTATCATATCAGATCTCTTGCAGCTTTTAGATACTATTGTAAGACAAGGAAGGCATGTATTACGACTTCAAAATACAGAATGATATTGTTGAGGTAATTCCCCGTTAGGAGAATGAGTGCACACAGGGAGACATAGTGAGAGTGATGTTGGATAACACACGACCAGCACACAGATACACTGAATAGTAAAATGTAGGTTTTACTTCCAGTAAATGGTTAAACAAAGTCCAATAAACAGTCCAAGGCATACACGGTTAAAGTAGTCAGTATTCAGTCCAGGGATAATCCAAATAACAAAATCCAGTATCATACACAGTTCAGTAACAGAGTTACAGCAATCCAAGAAGAACGACAATCAGCAAGNCCAGGGATAATCCAAATAACAAAATCCAGTATCATACACAGTTCAGTAACAGAGTTACAGCAATCCAAGAAGAACGATAATCAGCAACAGTCAATAGGGAAAAATGCAAGAACCTAAAACATTGACCATCAGAACATCTAGCAACTCACAACAACAGAACAGAACAACCCAGGTTTCTGGCTCCCATCTTATGGCCGTTTGAGGAACCACACCCAATTACAATTTTTACAATTCCCTTAAAGAGACAGTATTAAATGTCTATTCTGATTTATATATTTCCAACCCAATTGTTAAGTGACTATCAATTCCTAACAGATATCAATATACATTGTGTGAGTGCATGAAAGAATGAGAAATAAAGAATGCTAGTTTTTATTTTCAGTTTAGTTTAATAATATAAGAAAGCCTTGCTGAATAAGTCCATTTTCTCTAGTATTGTCTCTCATACAATGGCCACTAGCTGCTTGCAGAAAATTTTATACTGTGTAAAATTTTTTTCCTTTACTCAATCTT
The DNA here is from genome assembly GCA_004320025.1 of Laticauda laticaudata. Classification (NCBI taxonomy): domain Eukaryota; kingdom Metazoa; phylum Chordata; class Lepidosauria; order Squamata; family Elapidae; genus Laticauda; species Laticauda laticaudata. Next base: position 1,399 of record BHFT01027434.1, read on the forward strand.
GAATCTTGCTGCCTTTAGATTCATCATGTGACCTCAAGTCTTACTATTATATGTGTGAGAAAAAAAATAACTTAACCCAGTCTTTAAATAAAGATTTAATTCTTTAATTCATGCATTAAAATAAGTTTATTTCGTGCAATTTGCAGAAATGGTGTAGTGTCTCCTGCTTAGGCAGCGGGGGGGGGGGGGGGANGGGGGGGGGGAACTGGACTAGATGACCGACAAGGTTCTTTCCAACTCTATTAATCTGTTAAATCTGTTAAATGTATTCTACAGAAAATATTGTTGAGCAGATGATAATATTTTGGCATGCTGTGTAGAATATTCCTGTTCTATTCACATGTAAAAGTACAGCTAGACTTAATTAATGATTATAATTGGGACTAAAATATCTATCACTAAGTGATGCAATTGTAAAGTGTAATGTTATATAACCATCTCATTTAGCAATAATTCCTGCTGTAATCATTTACATTGTTAAATGAGATTCACAGGTTGTTAAGCAACAACCTACTCACGACTTCCTGCTGGCTTCCAACAATCAAAATCAGTGGGGAAGCCAGCAGGAATTTGTATGTTCCAGATGACTTGGAAGCAGACTGGTAGACATGTAAAGAGGGGTATGCAGAGGTGGCTAGGAAGATAAGATACAAGTATAGCAGTTTTTGGGATAGCAACTACCTGACAGGGTGGGTGGCTGGCCAGGAAGACATATAAGTGCTACTGCATGATTTGCCTGACAGCTGCCATAAATCAGGTCTGATTACACTTCAAATTTTGTTCTTAATTGTTGTTGTTGAGGACTACATGTACCTGTAATGTACATGCTATAAAATTTTCATTTGTTTGAATATTTCTTCTACCTGTAAACTGAATATTTTCATGGGTTTACGTGGTATCCAGGAAATAGCCAGGAAAATAGGTGTTTAAATTAGGAGGCAGTAACAGAGTGTATCAAATCTGTTGGGTATCTCCATAATTCAAGTATGTCTTTCTCTGGGAGCAGAAGACTGTTTTTGAATCCAGGAAAAAGTGCATCTTCTTAAAGAAGGTATTAGCAGGTACTGAAAGTTACATCTGTCTTTCCTGAAACATCTTTTTTAACTTCACAAACTGATTAGATGCATATTCTGAATACTTGTTTATTTGTTCATTGGATTTATATGGCTGCCCACCAACTCTCAGTGACTCTGGGCAGCTTTACAAACAATAAAAAAACCCAATATAAAAAGAATAAAAACAAAAACCTCCTACCCCACTGTTAACAACAGGCAATTAAATGAGCCATTTGATGGGCCCTATTCCACTCTGGGTTACCTAGGCCTGTCGGCAGAATCAGGTCTTCAGGGCCCTGTGAAACAGTATCAAAGTGAGGGCCAGTCTAATTTCTGCAGGGATGATGTTCCAAAGGGAGGGAGCCACCACCAAAAAGGCCGTTCTTTATCCTGCCAGATATACCTCCTTAGGAGAAGGAATCACAACATTCTGTGCCTCCTTGTGTAGTGCATCAGGTGGCTGTAAGTGGGAAGAGACAAATAACCTGATCCCAAGCCATAAAAGACTTGAAATGTGACAACCAGCACCTTGAATTGCACGAGAAGCATAACAATCAATACAGCTCCCACAGGAGAGGGGCTGCCTGGGTCTGCATAAAACCATTTGACTGCTGCATTTTGAACTAAAGGACTTCTAGATATTTTTCAAGAGCAGCCCCATGTAGAGAGCGTGTTGCAATAGTCAAGACAGGAGATGACTAGGATGCGACTGTCTGAGTAGGGATTGTTGGTCCAGGAAAGTGTGTAACTGGCATACATAACTGCTATTTTCTCCTTGAGCAGAAGTTTTGAGTCCAGGAGAATCCCCAGATTCACTGGATCTGGATCCAGTGGATCACTGGATCTGTCACCCAAAAGTGGCAGTTATCCATGAATCAAGGAGTCACAAACTCAGAACTATTCTGTCTTGCTTAAATTCAGTTTCAGCCACTTGCTTCCTGTCCAGCCTTTAACAGTCTCCGAGCACTATGGGTGGGAGGATGGGGTGGGGAGTCATGACATCGCTTCACTCTTTTACTTATCTGACATTTTAGAGCATATTATTATTCATAAAATGGAAGTATTTTTATTTTGTCATTGAAGCTTGTCTGAAAAAGAAAATTTTATTACATTTCTTCCCCCTTTCTCCCTTTCTCTCCCTTCACAGTGGGAACAGATTTGGAGGGTTACTTACAATGGCATGCTACTTTTTCAACCATGGGGAGGTACGTCTGCAAATTAACAGTTATTTTAAAAATTGAATTAACATTTAAAATAAAAGTACTGTATAGTTAAACTAACTTTTAAGATGTACTGTTGGAAATAAATTGAGATGTTCGTATTTTCTGCTTTGATCAAATGAATTTGGATCTATTCTAGAAAGGTGCTTTGGAGTATGCAGAACACAAATGTAGCATTTGTCTGTAACTCTTTAAGGCCATGTCACACTGCACCAACGGATGCAAAGAGGATGTAAAACGGACAAAAAAACTTGCCATCCGTTGGAAAATGCTATGTACTCACTGCCTCCGTTTTGCTTCCTCTCTATCCGTCCAGCATCCATTTATTGACGTTTCATCCGCTCCAAAAGTTTTGGGCTGCCAAAACTTTTCCGCAGAAAATGTATCCAATTCGTCCGTTCTGCAATCCACTACGCATCCGTTATGCATCCGCTATATCCACTAGGCATCCGCTGCGCATCCCGCAACTCCATCCACCCGGACGCAGGAGGAAGCGGAACGGACGCGGAACGGAAGCAGAACGGATGCCTAACGGATGCAGAACGGAAACAAAGCGTTTAAGATGGAAAAAAGTTCGCAGAGGGGACCTATCTCGGATATTAAGGATATCTACAGGATGCCTAGAGGATGCCTAGAGGATACAAAGGGACACCTATACTGCCTATAAAAAGGAGGAGCAACTCATCTGCATCTCACTTTCAGCCCAGCAGCCCAGCTGTGCAGAACTCTGCAGCCTTCATCTGACTCTTTCTCTTCCACAGCATCCAGTCATGTCCACCGAGGATTGTGACAAAATCCTTTCGGCAGCCAACATCCTTCTGCAACACTGCGAAACCATCTACAGTCTCTGTGAACAGTACTACGGGAAGAAAAGGAAGGCACCGAAAAAAAGCCTGGCTCCAAAGATGGTTCGCCAGAAAGAGCACAGTACGTACTTTACAACAAGCTGATGGTGGAGCTCAGGAGCGAAGACACTCGGGCATTCCAGAACTTCATGAGGATGCCTCCAGCCATGTTTGATGATTCTTGTGCAGCGCCTGACACCCAGGTTGACAAAGACAAACACCAACTTCCTGCGCAGCCTGGAACCTGGGCTCAAGGTGACACTCACTCTGCGCACCTAGCCTCAGGGACCACCTACAGGAGCATGCAGCACGGCTGGAGGGTGCCACCCAGCACCATCAGCTTTGTTGTCAGAGAAGTGGTGCATGCCATCATCGAAGAATACAAGGAGGAGCTCCTCCAGTGCCCCACCACTGAACAAGGCTGGAAGAAAGTTGCAGAGCAGTTGGTATCAGAAGTGGAACTTCCCCCACACCGTTGGAGCCATAGATTGGCAAGCACATGGCCTGCAAAGCGCCAGCCAAGTCGGGGTCCACTTATCACAACTCCAAGGCTTCTTCAGCATCATCCTCTTCGCCATGGTCGATGCTGACTACAAAATTCATGTACAATCGATGCTTCAGGCAACGGCTCATCTTCAGATGCCCAGGTATACAACGCCAGTCACCTCAAGGAGGGGCTGGAAAGCAACCTCATGGTGGGCTTCCCAGATCCAGACCCGCTGCCCAACGACACGCAAGATGTGCCCTACTTCATCGTGGGGGATGACGCCTTCTCCTCAGAACCTACCTCATGAAGCCCTACACCTCCAAATACCTCACCCGTGAAGAGAGGATCTTCAACTGCAGGCTCGTCCAGGGCAAGACAGGTGGTGGAGAACGCCTTTGGCATCCTGGCCAACAGGTTCCAGGTACTTCTCAACACCATGCAGCATCGGCCACAGGTCGTGAGGAGGATCGTGGAAGCTTGCTGCATCCTGCACAATCTCATGCGCACCCGCTACCCGGTCTTGCAGAACAGGCTCGTTGGACCTCCAACAAGGCAATGGGGACATGGAGCCTGGGGAATGGAGGCAGGGCAAAACCTGATAGACACTGAGGGTGTGGAAGGGCCCAACAGAGCCTCACGTGAGGCGAAGAAGCAGCGCATCCTCCTGAAACACTGGTGCAACTCCCCAGCTGGAGCGGTGGAGTGGCAAGACAGGATGGTAGATGCTTAATGGATGCTTCCTTCAGCCTGTCTCATCACACTGATGAGATTGGGCCATGTATGTTGGGTCTGCCTGCAATGAACAGGGCGTTTAATAAAGAGTTGTGTTTATGTTGACATGTGTGGATCAATGCTTACATTGTAATTGATAATGAAGGGCCATAGGGGTGGCACTTGGGGTGGACCATACAGTCCCAACTATTCTTTCACTGGAGGTTATCTATCCCACAGCTATTAACCATCCCACAGGTATCCTAATCCATCCCACAGCTATTACCCATCCAACAGGTATCCTAACCCATCCCACCACTATTACCCATCCAACAGGTATCCCTGCCCATCCCACAGGTATCCCTGCACATCAACAGGTATCCCTGCCTCTCAACAGCTATCTAACACCATCCCACAGGTATCCCTGCCCATCCCACAGGTATCCCTTCACATCCCACAGGTATCCTTCCCATCCAACATCTATCTTAACCCATCCCACAGGTATCCCTGCCCATCCCACAGGTATCCTTCCCATCCACAGCTATCTTAACCCATCCCACAGTATCCCTTCCCATCCCACAGATATCCCTTCCATCCAACAGCTATCTTAACCCATCCCACAGGATCCCTGCCCATCCCACAGGTATCCCTGCCCATCCCAACAGCGTATCATTAACTCATCCCACAAGCATGCAAAGGCTAAACCATTTCTAAAAATTTCCACCCAGACTTTATAGAAAAAAATTAATGAAGCAAGTGTGTGAAACAAAGAACTTTATAATAAACAAGCTGTAAATAAACATGACCCAAGTCAAGTGTCCAAATAAAGTCCACAAATAATCCAGGCAGCCAGTCTCTGGCACTCCTCTTGGTCACTCGGGAGGTTGTGTTCCCAGTCTAAGGTGTTAGGGTGCAGGGTGCTGTGGAGGTGGTGCTGCTGCATGCTGGTCTGAGGGTGTTGTTGGAGTGGCCTGCCCGAGAGGACAACAGGGGACGTGTGTTGAGGAAGGTGTCGGAGAGCTGGCTCAGCCCCGTGATGCTGAGAGGTCCTTCTCCATGCCATTGTGGTGTAGCCCTCAGTACGAGGACAGATGTACTGAGGCCGGGCTTGGCTGTGGGACGGAGGAAGGAGCAGTGTAGTGGGGTCTGCTTGGTCTGCAGCGGTGAGGACTGCGTGGGTGGCATCATTGTGTTGCTGCATCGCTGTCATGGGTGGCATTATTGTCGTGTTGGGCATCGGTGGGCATTCATTGGGAACCTGGTTGGCAACGGTGTCGCCGATGGACTCTGTTCATGGGCTGGGAAGGGCTGATGTCTTTGTTGTGCTGGACCTCCGGGTAGCTGTAGCCCTGGTAGGTGAGGGGCTGTGGGGAAGCCTTGGTATGGAGGAGGGACATCACCTGGGGTGGAGGAGCAGTCTGTGACTGAGTGGGAAGCTACGTTCCTCTGGGTCTGAGGGGTTGTTAAGCAGCGTGATGATCCTCTCCTTCACCACCTGGTACTGGGTTTCCGCCATGTTCATGAGGGTCTGGTTGACAATAATTTGAGGAAGGGCTTGTGGTTGGAGAGGATGATTCGATGGGGACAGCTGAGAGAGGAGAACTATGCTGGTGCAGATGGGTGCCCTGATCTCCACCAGGACCTTGTGGCTTCTGCCCCTCCTGCCGTCTGGCTCTCTCCTTTACTTGTGGAGGCGGAGGTGTGGGTGGATGCGGCTTCGGCAGTTTTGGACTCGATGGCTTCCGTTCTCCACCGCACCAGGGAGTCCTCATCGCTCTCGCACCACGTTTCCACACCTGCCCGGGGGTTTCTCCGCCGTTGGCACGCTCCACAGAAACCTGGCTGGAGACAGGGACGACTCTTTCGGGCCTGGAAGAGACTGGTCGCAGCAGGCTGCCGGAGAGAGAGGGTAGGACAGATGGGCTTCTGGTGCTGCTCGGTGGCGGACCTCACCCTCCCAGGAAGCTGGCACTTGGCCATGGACAGAGTTTTCTTTGTCTGTCAGCTTAAACGCATGGCCTGGCAGATATTTTTGAGGTGCGCTTCCGTACCAGGTTTTGCATGTGCTTCACCAGCCCGAGGACAGCATCCGATGTGTAGCCCAGACTCTCCGCCCTCTCTCTCCAGCAGCCGCTTCCGCTGGTGTCCCCTCATCCTTCGTGCCGCTTCCTCAATGTAGTACTGCCTCCTCTCCATTGTTGCATACGCCTCTGTCTTCCCTTTGCAAGGACAAGATGGGCCCCTCAATCGAGAGGGGCCTTCCAGGTTGTCGGGGCTGCTCCTCCACACCAACAGCATCATCATCATCACCAGCAGGATCATAAATCAGCATCAATCATCAGCAGCAAGCAGCATAATACCAGCAGGATCTAATCAGACAGGATCATAATCAAGCAGCAGCAGCAGCAGCAGCAAGAACAGGATCAGCAGCAGTAGATGTAAGCACGAGCAGCAGGGTCCAGCAAGACAGGAGCACGAGCAGCAGCAGAGGCACCGAGCAAGACCAGCAGGACCGAGCAAGTCCAGGACATCAAGCAGAAAGAGCAAGGACCAGAGGAACCAGGAGCAGCTTCAGCCAGAGTACTGCAGCAAGCAGAAGCACCACCGCCAGGAATAGCTTCAGCAGAGTATGCAGCAGAAGCACCACTGCCAGGAGCAGCTACAGCAGAAGCTCCAGCAACAGAAGAGCGAGCCCCAAGCAGCAGAAGCCCCAGCAGAAGATGAGTCAGGGAACATAGGGCGGGAGGGTGGTCCCATCCTCTTTGCCGGGTGTGCGGGGGGTGGGCAGGTTGCTGAGACTTTCGCTTCTTCCCCATGGTTGTGGGGTTGCTGGCTTGGCAAGGAAGGCTTTGCAGGAAGGCTGGCAAGGCACCAAAGGCTGAAGGCAGGCTGGCAGCAAGGCTGGCACCAAGGCTGGCCAGAAAGCCTGGCAGGAAAGCAGCAGGAAAGCCTGGCAAGGAAGGCAGGCACCAATGGCTGGCAGGAATGCAGGCACCAAGGCCTGGCAGACAGACTGGATGCAGGGCGGCTGAAGGCAGGCTGCCAGTAGGCTGGAAGGGAGGCACCAAGGCTGGCAGATCAGATGGCTGGACAGGGAGGCCTTGGAAAGGCAGGCTGGCAGCAAGGGCTGGAAGGGAGGCTGGAAGGCAGGCACCAAAGGCTGGCAAACAGACTGGGCTGGCAGGGAGGCCTGGAAAAGCAGGCTTGGAAGGAGGCTGGAAGGCAGGCACACAGGCTGGCAGACAGACTGGCTGGCACTGAGTGAATTAAGGCAGGCTAGCACAAGGCCGAAGGGAGGCTGGAAGGCAAGCTGCAGGGGAGGGCTGGCAGGAGGCGCCCAGGAGGCTGGGAGGCAGGCTGGGAGGCAGGCTGGCAGCAAGGGCTTGCAGGCAGACATGCAGGCAAAAACCGAGGTGTCAGCAAAGCAAGATTTTCCTCCAAATGCCGGCGCACAGTGCGAGCTGCTTCCTGTATATCCGTGGGGGCCTTGCAACAATGCATACCCCCGCAATTCGCAATTAACAGTGAAATATCTGTTCTGCTTTCCGCTGTGCATCGCTAGGCTTCCGCTGTGCATCGCTTCATCCGCTGTGCATCCTTCTGCATCCTTGTTTTGCCTTCCGCGTCCGCTTGGTTGCTGAGGGCCCCCCGGAAAGCCTAGTGGTGCGCTATCCGCTCGGCTAATTCCGCTTGCATCCGCCTGCGTCCTCCCCGCGTCCGCGTTATCCCCCAATTATGCAAATTTTTCGCCCCTTTTGAGCGTGATAATAACAACGGATGTAACATTTTTCTCTTCCGTTGTGTCCTTTTTGCATCCGTTGGGCAGTGTGACACGGCCTTTAAATCAGACGCACATTTTGCTGCTTAAATAGTGTGCTTTAAATCATACAGTTATATTCCTGCATTTTCAAAAAGACATATCAAATCTGAAGCCCTATAGAACTCTGTTATGCTTCTTATCTGTAAAACTAATTTTATTCATATTTATTTGGAAATAAGTTTACTCTGGGTGTAATTTTGATGAAAACTGGAAATAACTGTGGGTTTTTGACAAAACTATCATAAAATAAGGTCAGATGACTATCGTGATTTTTTTTATGACTATCATAAAATGAGGTCACATAACCTTATTTTCAGGATGCTGTATGCTGCCATGTTGCCAAGTGACTAAAGGGTTGGGTTGTGACTATCATAACTGGATCCAGATCCCTTTTTTCAGATAGGTTATAACTTCAAATGATGGCTAATGAAGAGTCAGTGTTTGTTTTGCAATTTGAGCTTCATTCATTGCTTGTATGACCAAACTATCTCAGTATCATTCTGATAACTTTTTTTATTAAAAAGTTTTTTATTTTTATATTTTACACATCTCTTCTCGTAAGCAATGTGATTCCAGATTACAACATTTATACATGGTCATACGTATATTTCCAATTTTCTTATTTAATATCCCATCAAATTATTAACTACTCCACTAATCTTTAAATACATTTCCATTTCATATTTCAATTCATTAATTCAATATGAAAATCATTTCCTCACATGTTTCCATTTCTTTATCCCCTATTATTTCCATTTTCAGTTTACCACCTATTTTATTTTGCCTTATACAGTATTATCTTCATTAATTAATTCAAGACCAACAAATAATAAACACACACACACACACACACACACACACACAATTAATGTATTTAGGATCCACATGGTATATTCCTCAATCTACAATATATCTTATATTTATTACAACACTATTCATAAAACCATTTCATATTTTTTCTTTATTTCCACATAGGCAAACTTTACCCCAACAATTTAAATAAAGTTTCATTCTCCTACTTTTAATTATAATATTCCCATTATAAAATTCCAATATGATCCATATTGTTTATTTTCTCATGTCCTTTGTTTAGTCAATTATAATTTCTATTTCATTATATGCATACATATATATTTGTTTTCTTAAGTTTTCGCGGGTACTTACATGTATGCTGTTCAGCTTCGTTCGGGTATTATACCACATTATTGTAGTTGTGCTTTTAAAGTTGTAACAACATTCTGGCAAAATCTCATATGCCATCATCAGGCTTCAGTATTTTACATATACATATATTTGTTTTTTTAAGTTTTTGTGAGTACTTATATGTATGCTGTTCAGCTTCCTTCTGATATTATCCCATGTCATCCCACGTCATTGTAGTTCTGTTAAAGTTGTAGCAACGTTTCAGCAGAATCTCATCTGCCATCATCAGGCTTC
>BHFT01027435.1:0-15931 GCA_004320025.1 Laticauda laticaudata
TGGCCTTTCTGGCCAATCAGGTTATACCACTTGGACTCTACTAAGTTATACAGAACACTGTTGAAATGGAAAGCATGAGGTCTTCTGAATAACAGAAATGGCAGCTGGCATTATAACAGGAACCCTACCCACTACAAATATTTTGCAATAAGTTTCACATTTTCCTTATGGTTGCAGTGTGTTTATATTATTGTATTTAATGCATTTTTAAAAGCTTGTGGACTCAAAATCATCATTCTAAAATGATGATTCATTCATAAAATCATCATTCTAAAGCTCTCCTTGGGAGAGCTTGACATATTGGGATTTTTCATCACCTTTGGCAGCTCTGAGTAAATCTCCCTCCCTGCTTGCTTGGCTTTACCTATTATAGAAAACGTTTCTCCTACACATAGGAACAAAACTTCAAGTTTTCCCCACCAATCCAGATTCCACAATAGACTGTGAAAAATCCATGTAAGAGACACCTAAGTGCTTCTTCTCCTATGGTAATTTCAGATTTCCCCTTCATTATTGGAATAGAAAAGAAGTTCTGTCATCTCAGTCCCATTAACTTGCACAGAAGGAAACATTTGATGCAGCCCTGTCAGGGAAGGTTTTCAACAAGGCCAATTTTAAAGATTATTGTTCTGGAAATCTAAAAACTCTGCCAGGAGACTGGGAGAAATGGTGAGACAATTATAGGCCTATTCAAATCCCCGAATGCCTGCCTATCATTAACAGATAAAACCAGCAGGAAAAATAGGTGCAACCATTCCTGAAATCATGGGTTGGGACAAATAATAGTCTATATCTGGCAGCTTAAGTTTTTTTTTTTTTAAATGAAGCCCAATTTTGCGTAGCTTTCCTAGCTGAAAACTGAGATCGCTTTGCAGGGACTCTCCCCGCCCACTCCCAGATTTCTTTTCAGGTGGGGAGGGGGAGTAGAACTCCTTAGCATCAGAGCGTGTTAATAATAATATATAAAATACTNAATGCTCTGATGGTCATTTTGAAAAATCCTTTCTTAGCGAGCACCTAGAAGCCAAGAGGAACATATGTGCCAAATTTCAAGTTTGTAGGCTTTACAGTTCTGGAGATTTTGTGATGATGCGTGAGGGGTATTTTGCTTTTATATAGAGAGAGATAAGATACAGGCACTAATAGGCTCATTGAAAGGTAGAGTGCCGTTGATTTTATGTGCAATATCTTATTTACTTACTTATTTATTTTTTTATTTATTTATTGCTTATTATTAGCAATTTAGTACTAAGGAGAAATTTTCTGACAGTAAGAACAATCAACCAGTGGAACAACTTGGCTTCAAAAGTTGTGGGGACTCCAACACTGGAGGCTTTTTAAGAAGGGGCTGGACAACCATTTGTCTAAAATGGTATGGGGTCTCCGCTTGAGCAGGGAGTTGGATTAGAAGACCTCCAAGGTCCCTTGAAACTCTGTTATTGTTATTTTATTTATCAATCAAATCTGTACAAGCACCCATCTCACCCAAAGCAACTCTGTGTGGCACATAACCGCAATGCATAAAACATGTAAAAGTGTACATAAAGAATAAGAATTAAATGATATAAAAAAATGTACAATCCCGAGGTGAAGAGAGGATTAAAAACAACCACCTCAACAATGGAGCCATTTAAACACATCTTTAGTTCCCTGGGAGCCTCAGGTATATAACACAGACATACAAGCAGCTAATCTAATTTCAGAAGAGAAAATGTTCCATAATGCAGGCCCCACAGTAGAGAAGGCCCTTTATACGCCCTGATGGCAGCAGAAACTAGTATCTATTATCCTATCTGATAGCCATGACACATGAAATTTTGCAACTTGACAATAAGAATAGAAAATAAACAAGCACAATTTTCATCCCCTAAGCAGGAAGACACTCTTGCGTAGCCTGTGCTGGGCCTTCCAGGGCCTATCAGACCAGCCCAAGAATGACATAGAACAATCTACCCAAAGTTCAGTTCTCTATTTGATCACACCCAATGGACAAAAACTTTGCCAGACGAAACCAATACTAGCCTTACTTGAAGGGATATAGGGAGATTCTAGAGAGAAAGGCCATCATAATTCTCTTCCTCTGAGTCTGATCCAGCTCCAGGCTGTGTTGCATTTTGTCTTGTCCTCCTCCATAGAATCTGCTCCCTGGAAAATTGCCTCTTCATTCTTGTCCATCACTCCATCTCCCCTTCCTGGTCACCATCTATCACAGCTCTTCCCCTATCTCCCCGACACACTCCACACTCTTTACCTTCCCACTCTGCCTCTCCATTTCGGGTTGAAAATCCTGCTTGGATTTCAGCTCCCTCTCATCTCAAGAGGCTGGATGAAAGAGCTACTTGAGGACTGCCTACTTGCACAGAGCTGAAATCCTTCATGCTGCTTGCTGAAGGATTTCAGCTTCATGTAAGCAGGTATAAAGGAATTTAACTCCATGCAAGCTTGCACAAAGGATTTCAACTCTGTGCAAACAGAAGTCTACAAGAATCCCCCTGATTATAGACCTTTGTTTTCATGAGGAGTGCAGCTGCATACAGAGTTACATATTAAAGTGTTCTGGAGTTAGTTGTTTTCTGAACCAGCAGCCACTCTGTTGTGCCTCAACTGAGCATCTCTGAATGCATTTTCTTCTGATCAGTCCCAAACAACCTCTAAAATAGATGAGGAGTCAAGATTTCCACCAAGTCTTCTGCTTAGTCAAGAATGGAGATATACTGAGAAGACTTCGAGAGAGCATTGAACAAAATATGATTTCAGTCACATCTTTAAAAAAAAAAAAATCTGCTTCTGTTCTTGCTTCTTAATGGTCTACTACCTAGTGATTTTATATAATTACAGTTCACAGCTTCCCTTGTCAGTGAAAACTGGCTATTAAACCACTTTAATGGCTATCAAACCACTTGCTTAGTCATACTTAGAGCTTAAGATGGAGCATTTGACAGTAATTTTGCAGAAAAAAAGATTCCAGTGTTAAACAAGCATTTGTTTAACACAATGCTGGCAAATTGGGCAACATGCTCTTTTTTTTTTTTTTTTATGTTATTGCTAAAATGTTTGCAGTCCAGCAAATCCTTGTGTATGAAAAGTGGCTTCAGTCACATATCTCCCTGTAAGAGAGGATATCAAGCTACGGAGGCCTCCAACTCTCTCAAAGAGAATAAGAGTCCCTTCCCTGTTTAATTCTCCTTATTATTCCCTATTCTGTTTTAATCGGCTTAGACTGATGAGGCAAGGCAAGTAGCACAAGGATCAGCCAAGCTGTTTAATTAAAGAGATTGCAGCTCAGCCCCTGCAGTTGGGGTGTTCTGTAAATGAGCTATGAGTACATTATTTAATCCACTGTGAGGAGTGAGCGGAGCATTAATGAAGAAAACTCTAATTAAAAACTAGATGGCTGGCAGTTATTAGCGGCATCACTTTACTACAACTCCCTCGTTTACACAGAAAATGCCCGATCAGGAAGAAAGAAAGCGAAAAGAGGGAAGAACTCAACCTGGATGAATGTATTGGAGATGTATTGGAATGAGAAGGTGGGAGGAAAAAGACGCCAGTCTCCAAAGCTGGAGTGATGCTCATCAGAAAACCCAGCTTGACTCATCTGGAAAATATGGCTGTCTCAGCATGAGTTTGGAGAGACTGATGCTAAAATCTGATTGGCCCACAGTGAGTCAATTTGGTTGGTTGTCAATTTAAACATCAGGCTGGATAACTATAATATATATATATAATATATATATATAATATATATATATATATATATATATATATATATATATATAATATCTCAACGTTTCAGCAGAATCTCATCTGCCATCATCAGGCTTCTGTATCGAGTTTTGTATGTACAATGTGTGTGTGTATGTATACATGAGCTACAACTTTAACAGAACTACAATATGACTGATATACCGAAGGAAGCTAAACAGCACAAATGTAAGTACCCCCCGAGAGCTTAAAAAAACATATATATATATATATATATATTATATATATATATATATTATAATATAATATGATGTTCAGTTCTCCTTCGTGTATTATCCATGTCATTGTAGTGCTTTAAAAGTTGTTTCGAACCATCAGATCAAAGCCTGATGATAGGCAGATGAGATTCAGCTGAAACGTTGCTACAACTTTAAAAGCACTACAATGACATGGGATAATACCCAAAGGAAGCTGAACAGCAAACATGTAGATACCCGCGAAAACTTAAAAAAGCAAAGAAACATATATATAATATATATATATATGTTGGCACAGAGCCGAAGAAATAAGCCTGAAGATGATGAATGAGACTTCATCGAAACAGTTGCTAGATACTTCCAATTTTATCACGGGAGAAAATCCGAATAACCAAAGATCCACATACAAATACCCGCGAAAACTACCTCAGAAAATAATATATATGTGTGTGTGTCTGTGTATGTGTGTGTGGTGTTGGTGTGTGTGTGTGTTGTACTGTTCAGCTTCCTTCGTATTATCCCATGTCATTGTAGTGCTTTTAAAGTTGTAAGCAACGTTTCAGTTGAATCTCATCTGCCATCAACAGGCTTCTGTATTGAGTTCGAACAACTTTTTAAGCAGCTACAATGACATGGATAATACACGAGAAGTCTAAACAGCATATATATATATATATGTGCTGTTCAGCTTTCCTTCGGTATTATCCCACATCATTTAGTGCTTTCCAAAGCTACAACTTGAAAGGACTACAATGAACGTGGGATAATACCTGAAGAAAGCCTGAACAGGCACAACATTAAGTCCCCAACAAGCTTAATTAAAAACATATATATATAATATATAAATATAATACTATACAAACACACACACACACACCTCAATCACACACAGGGGTGGATTCAAATTTTTAAACAAACTTTTCTGTTTGTGGGCGTGGTTTGGTGGTCATGTGTGGTGGCATGGTTGGGTGTCATGTTATTGGCTGGCTGTGGCCAACTCAATATCATTCACATCGAGACACGCATCTCCTCGCCTGGGCTCTCATGACTGTGGGATGCTGCAAACAGTCATGAAGTGTGTAAAATGGTCATAAGTCATCTTTTTTCAGCTGCCATTGTAACTTTGAAATGTCACTCCACACAAGCAAAGTACCAACAAAGGAGGAGAAAAAAAACTTCAAGAGATGTTCCTCAGACCGGAAGTCTAGTCTGCCAAGAATGTAATAAGGGTAACAGAGAGGCAGTTTCCTGTAAGGGCAACACCAGAATGTTTCCTTACCTAGCCTTACATGTTTCCTTCCTGCCTTCCTTACAGGATTAGGCCAGTAATTTCTTCTAACAACCAGTTCTCTGAACTACTTAGAATGTTAACAACCATTTCTAGCGAATAAGTGCGAACTGGTAGAATTCCACCCCTGGTTATGATGGCATTGGACAATGAGATTTCTAACCACTTATTTTAGTTGTGGTCATCGCAACATCTGGTGACACACACACACACACGCACGTGGTTGTAATCTGAGTGGCTGGCAACCAGCTTGTGATTTTGACAGTTGCAGCGCCCTGTAATCACATGCAATTCCTGTTTGCCAGCTTCCAGCAAGCAAAGTCAGTGGGGAAACTGGCAGAAGGTTGTAAATGGTGATGGCATAAAATCATGCTTAATGACCGACCATGCAGGATTTACTTCATGACAGCAAATAAAGTGCTGCAACTGTCATAAATCAATGCAGTCATGTAACATTGAATTTCATGAATATGTCACATAGTGACAAAATTGCCAGTTTCAATTACCATCGTTAAGTGAGGATTACCTTTATTGATCTTTCTAAAAGTAGTATGTGAAAAACTTCAATTGCTATACAATACTCCATACATTACTGCTTACTGTAATGGGTATGTATGTATGTATGTATGTATGTATGTATGTATGTATGTATGTATGTATGTATGTATTTGAGGCTCTGGTTATAAAATACTCTCTCTAAGACCAATCTGGTATCTATACTGATGTCCTTTGAGCATCAGGCTAAAATATTCCTTTTCTTCCAGGCATTTTTATAGTTTTATAATCAGTTTGATTTTAAGTGACCATTCTGTACTAGGTTAGTATATTTAGCTCTTTTGTTTTCATTTTCTTTCCCATGCTATTCATTAATTATCAGTTACTTTCATCTCACGTTGCTCTTTTTCTTTAATCTGTAAAAAAAACTTTTTGCTTTAATGTTGAAAAAAAAACTTTTGTAACTTTGTGATCCTATCAGAGGACTTTGGTCAATGTACAAATTGCAAATATAATAATTAAGCAAATAAAAAAATTGCCAAGAACCCAAGTTGGATAGTTCTTGCAGATATCTATTGCAACAACACCCCCAGCTTTTTATGATGCAAATTCAGTGCAAATTACTCCTAATATATGTTGTCATTAGTTTCATTAATTTTCCTCCAATAATATGGCAATTGCAACTCGGCTTTTACAGGGTTCTTTCTCTTGTATCACTTACAAGATTACTTGTACTTGCTTTCTCTGAGTTCCATACACCCTCTTATCATCTTGCCATCTAGGACAGTCTTCCCCAACCTGCTAATCTTAAGATTTCAAACTCCAAGAATTCCAATTTACCATGCTGCTTGGAACTTCTGGAAGTATAATTCCCACCTATGGATCACCGTTTTAAAAAAGAGAAAAAAACCCTTTTTCTGAGTGATGTCCACAAAGGACCATTAGACAGACATGAATTCTCAAATTCTCTCATTTTCACATTGCCTGGAAATTATTAACTTTTTACATTATTTTAGATATTCCTTGAGAATGCTAAGAAATTCCCAAGCGGAATGTATGTATGCAAGTATGTCTGTGTGTCTGTATGTCTTTATGTCTGTCTGTCTGTCTGTCTGTCTGTCTGTCTGTCTGTCTGTATGTATGTATGTATGTATGTATGTATGTATGTATGTATGTATATTGACCCAGAATTGATCACTGGTAGCACAGTGGTTAGAATGCAGTATTGCAGGCTAATTGTGCCCATAGTCTGGAGTTTGATCCTGAGTGGCTCAAGGTTGACTCAGCCTTCTATCCTTCCAAGGTTGGTAAAATGAGAACTCAGATTATTGAGGGCAGTATGTTGATTCTGTAATCTGCCTAGAGTGGTTGTAAAGCAATATGAAGTGGTATGTAAATCTAAGCATTATTACTATTGCTATTTGCAAACCTACACATGTGCCAACACAGTAAATACTCTAGTGAGAAATGTAAATACAGTGTAGATGCACCATAATAGAGTTAATTAAAATACATAGTATTTTTTTAAAAAAAGATTCTCAGATAGGCACATTTTTCAGGTGCATACTTAGAAAACTGAATTGAACTGCAGATCCAGCACAAAGCAGATACAAAATTTGCCCATGCATAAAGAAAACAAGAAAGAAAAGGACATATTGTGATTCTTAAAAGATCTTTTGAACGAAAAGTTTGTTGGAGGAGGAGAGGAATTTAAAAAGTTTCAGGAAAAAACCCATTCTATTTTCATTTGGGTTTTTCACTGCTATCATCTGTTCAAATGATAGGAATTATGGGAATCACTTTTTGTCCTATTTTTTTTCTCCCTTTCTTCTTAAGTAGTCTCCTGTTTATAATATCATTTTCATGATTTCATTTTGTAGGTCTTACTTTTGTATCACTGGATAATTATGTTCCTTCTCACATTAATTCATCTCAGGAAAAATGCCATTTTTAGGGTAAATGGCTTGGGGGTGATTGAGGAAAATAATGTTGGTGAATATTATTATATCACTGCTGTGCACATTCCCTCCCTTGTGAAAATTGCCCTGTTCTAGTCCTACCCATTATTATAAAGGTGTTTCCTCTGTCCAATCAAGTCCAACTCTAGGCAGTAGTGCTCAACTCCGTTTCTTAGCCTAGGGTGCTAGTGTTGTTTGAAAATACTTCCATGGTCATGTGATCAACATGACTATGTATTGAGGCAAACAGAATACTGTTACTATTCCACCAAAGTGGCACCTATTATTTTGAACTGCTAGGTTGGCAGCAACTGAGGCATGTAACAGGAGCTGAATGCCATTACGTGGCATTCAGGCCTCGAACCCGGGCTGTCAGCTTTCCAGATGACAAACTCAGAATCTTTAACCACGGAGCCATCATACCCCCTTATCCATTATTACAAAACAGATATTTTATAACAATGGATAGGGGCGTGATGGCTCAGAAGTTGAGTATTTACTCCACTCCAGAACTAGAAACCTGAGGCTTTGATAACTCCTCCTCAGCCATTATACTTGACTTTTTAATTTTGCAAGCTCTTTTTTTTTTTTTAACATTATCTTGCCAAGGCAGCTA
Source organism: Laticauda laticaudata (assembly GCA_004320025.1). Classification (NCBI taxonomy): domain Eukaryota; kingdom Metazoa; phylum Chordata; class Lepidosauria; order Squamata; family Elapidae; genus Laticauda; species Laticauda laticaudata. The sequence continues at coordinate 8,320 of BHFT01027435.1, forward strand.
GTAGGCATCAGAGTGGAACTTCTCCACGTTTTTTCCTGAACTGAAAATTGATGTAACGGGAGTCTGCAACATGCAGAGGTAGATATAGAATTTTTGCTTTGACAAAAGAGGCAACTATGGGGTAAATTCCACATCAATAAAGCTTCTTGCGTAAGATTAAGCTGGAGTTTGGTGACAAAGAAGGTCAGACACTGGAAAAGGTACTTGATCACCTTGCTATGACATTTATTACGGTAGCAATAGCACTTAGACTTATATACCGTTTCACAGTACTTTACAGCCCTCTAAGCAGTTTACAAAGTCACCATATTGCCCCCAACAATCTGGGTCCTCATTTTACCGACCTTGGAAGGAGGGAAGGTTGAATTCAGCTGGTCAGAATCAAACTCCTGGCAGTGAGCAGAGTTAATCTGCAATACTGTATTCCAACCATAGCACCACCTGGATCTAGCTTCTTACTATTCCCAATCATAACCTTTCACTTCCTGTTTTGACTTTGAGAAATTCTTCTCTTCCCTCCCAAACTTTTGGGCAGCAGACCTTCATGAACTTGTGATACTTACCAGTCTATATTATTAATTAACTCTGACCCCAAATCCCTCCATTTTCCTGGTAGTGGAAAATGCACTTCATTGGTTTTGCCATGAAGCCAAGTCAGAATGAAGACAAAAATAAAACTAATAATGCTACCAGTTCATGCTCTCTCTTTTCTTCTTCTTATAAATCATGATATTGAGAATGTACATGTCATTAGTGTTTAACAGATGGTGACCAAACTCCTTAAAAGGGAGCAATGTTTTGAGTAATTGATTAAAAATTCCCATTATTTTTTGTCTGTCCCTTCTAGGTTTTCATCCCTTTCTCCTTAATACACCAACATGGGCCTCAGTAACCTTTTCATGTGTCACTACATATGAACATTTGCACCACTGTGTGAGGGCAAGCGCCACAATGTAAATACAGGTAGTCCTTGACTTACAATTACTTGTTTAGGGAGTGTTAGAAGTTACAATGGCACTGAAAGTGACCGGTCATCACACTTAACAACTGTCATAGCATCCCCATGATCACATCATCAAAATCCAGGTGTTTGGCCACGGGCATGCATTTATAATGGTTGCAACATCCTGGAGTCATTTGATTTTTACCATTTTGCAATCTTCCCAGCTGGCTTTCAACAAGCAAAGTCAACGGGGGAAGCTGGATTTGCTTAATAACTGCATGATTGACATAACAGCTGGAGTGATTCACTTAACAGCCATAGCAATAAAGATCATAAAATCGGACACAACTCATTCAACAACTGCCTTGCTTAGCAACAGACATTCTGATCCCAATTGTGATTGTAAGTTGAGGACTACCTGTACATGTATTTTAAAAATGGCCAGGTAAGCAAATCTCACCTGACGGATCTCTTACCAAGTCAGGTAAGAATGCTAAACACTTAAGATGCAGTACCAGCACCATCTCACCAGATTGGATGGTACCATAAATTTTGGTCGTTTGTTTTAAACTGTTTTCCTCTTCTTTTTAAAATATCATTTTGAATTTCCAAGGACACTATCTGCAGATGGCACAACCACCCCATGCTCCAAAAGAATAGACTGTAGGGAGAAAATTCCTTGAGACTAATGCTAGCAGCTGTCAGATCTGACAACTTTGTCATAAAGGCAGTTTTGGGGATTAAGGTCTGGGTGAAAAGACACACTTTGAATGTGCAAGGAGAAGCAGAGCAAGAAAAGGAGGGAGGGAGAAGAATCCAAAGAGGACATGAACTGAGGATTTTCCCACCTTGAAGAAGACTCTGCAGATGAAGGCTTTTGCTCTGCATCCGCAGCCGGGCAGCAGAATTGGTGTAAAACAGTCTCATTCCTGTAAAAAAAGACAGACAAGTGGCAGATGAGAATTCAGCTCATTGAGTCTCATTTATGTCCATTCCTGGCCAGTGATTCTTATTGGTAGTGCCAGTCCTTACAAAAGTAAAGGTAAACTTTGATTTAAATATATATATATATATATTCACTGTACAATTCCAAGTGATTCAATATCTAAAACTGAGGATTGGCATGAATGGTGTGTAAAATGTATTGAGCACTTGATAGAAGACTGTCTCATTCTGCTAGAGCACATGTTTGAGGCTTTGAGCCTTCCTCTATGTTAACATCTCTAATGCAGGGGTGTGAAAGTAAATTTCATTGAGGGCTGGATGAGCATGGCCAGGGGTGGGCATGGCCATGTGGGTGTGACACAGTACTCATGTTGGGGGCACCTGTGGTGGCCAAGTGCTAAGGTAGGACTTCCTTGAGACCCTCCCTCCCTCTCATTAGGAGCCTCTGTGGCACAGTGGTTAGAATGCAGTACTGCAAGCTACTTCTGCAGCCAGCTGCCTACAGTTTGGCAGTTCAAATCCCGCCAGGCTCAAGGTTGACTCAGCCTTCCAATCTCCCAAGTTGGGTAAAATGAGGACCCAAATTGTTGGGAGCAATATGCTAACTCTGTAAACTACTTAGAGGGGGCTGTAAACAGGGATGGGATTCTACAGGTTCGCACCTATTCGCTAGAACCGGTTGTTAACATTATAAGCAGTTCAGAGAACCGGTTGTTAGAAGAAATTACTGGCCTAATCCTATAAGGAAGGCAGGAAGGAAATATTCTGGTGTTGCTTACAGAAACTGCCTCTCCATTAACTCTCATTACATCCTTGGCAGGACTAGACTTCCTGTCTCAGGAACGTCTCTGGAGGTTTTTTTTCTCCTTTGCTGGTATTTTGCTTGTGTGGAGTGACCATTCAAGGTTACAATGGCACTGAAAAAAGTGACTTATGATCATTTTTCACACTTACGACTGTTGTAGCATCCCCACAGTCATGAGAGGCCAGGCGAGGAGAAGCATGCCTCAGTGTGAGTGATGTTGAGTTGGCCATGCCCAGCCAGTCACATGACCACCAAGCCACACCCACCAACTAAGCCACGCCCATAGAACTGGTTGTTAAAAAATTTGAATCCCACCGCTGCACTGGACCCACTGTTCCCCCTCTTCTTCATCAGCCACCTCCAGAATTGAGGGTTGTTGACTCTCCAACTGAGGGCTGATGGATAGCCCAGACTCCGCCTTTGTCTCTCTCTCTTTCTGACAGCTCCATTCCTTCTTCCTCCTTGGAGCTTTCAGGTTTCCTTGATGATAACCCTGCCTCCCATGCCTCCTCCTCATCTGATTCGGCTGCTGGAGGGGCCGGTAGCCGACAAACCACAACACAATGATTCAGACATGAAAATAAGAGCATTGAAACTACTTGACGTTCCCACCTTTCTTAAATTGTACCCACCAAAGGCTAACCCTTTTCTAGGCACAAGAAGCTTTTTCTGCTGCATTATTCTGTGCCCTGTATCCTGAAGAAGAGACAGATTTGGTTCAGTTGTTCTAGTAAGATATGTGTCGTTCAGCATATCCAATGTGTCTCTCCCAAGCCCCTGTCCTCCAGGTATTTTGAGATCTCAATTCTTGTTGCTCCCATAATCTGTCTAAGATTTTGGAAATTGAATTCTATCACACCAAAACTGTGAGGTTTGACAAAGAGAGTTTTATTCATAATGCCCATTATACTGCTCTTCCAGAATGTCTTATTTTTGCTGGTTACTCCTCAGTGCAACACAATGTTTAAATGCCTTAAGTACAGCAGCATAATTCAGAGCAACACAATATTTAAATACATGAAGTACATCACCATAACTCCTATCTCGTGTTTCAGGACCTTCCCAGTTCTTCACTGTCCCCCCATTCTGAATGACAGCTCAATTCATATATGTGAGTCAAGATTTTAATATTTCAGTATAGGCTTTAGGTACTGTAAGACCTGTCTGATAGAAGAAGAATCAAGAACTGGTCCAAGAAGTGCTAGTTAATGAACATGAGATCTAAAACCCTGAGGTTGATCTTGGCCTGTTTCCATAAACTGTAACTTGAACCATTTGCTCAGACCAGAGAGTATATAACAAATTACAATTTGTTTAAATTAGTTTGTAGATTGATTTCCTGAGAACTAGAACAGAATTCTTGCCAGCTTTTATATGTCTTGTACAATTAATTGAAGCCTCAAATAAGCAGCCAAATATTTCTTCCAGCCATTCCTTATTGTAGCATCAGTGAAGCAAACGCTACTCTTAGAAAAGAATTACAAGCTCCTTCTTAATGGCACCTGAACATTTCAGCAAAACCTTAAGTTTGCATTCTTGCATCCCAAGCATTGTTTGTGTTTATACACAACCACACCCTCTTAAAATCTAGCAGGTAGGGTTACTTTATGGCTCCTTATATTGCATGAGCTCAGAAAAATGAATTCATAATATAAGCCACGGATTGGTTAGCTCTGAATAAACATGTTGTGCCAAAAAAAAAATCTTTGGCCTCATAATTCTCTGCAAGCTGAGAAATCCAGGACTGCACTTCACAGATTATACGGTCTATGACTTGGAGGGTATCTTCAGTCAAACCAGCAGATCCATTGCAGAACATACAACTCTGCAAGGAAGAGTGGACCTAAATATTAATCCTTCCTCCTTATCAGCGATATAAAAGTTTCTACCTGTAAGCAATTTTGCAAGTTCTGCTTGGCCAACTCAACTTTCAGTTGTAATTTTCCTCCAACATCTATAAACTCCAACTGCCTTGTTATTTCAAGGGAGAGTGGCTTTTGTTATTCTCTGCTACTCCAGGTTTTCCCTATATTATTTTCAATTTTTGAGCTCAGTCACTTAAATGGCAAGGTCTGTGGCTGCAGATAAGACAGGCTCATAAGCCTGCAAAGGAAGCAGTGTGGCCTCTTTTGATCTCTTCCAATGCAGTCCTAGGCTGCATTAACAGAAGAATAAAATCAAGATCATTAGAAGTGTTAATAACACTTTATAATACCTTGGTAAGGCCAGACTTGGAATACTGCATCCAGTTTTGGTCACCACAATGTAAAAAAAGATGTTGAGACTCTAGAAAGTACAGGTGATGATTAGGGGACAAAGGTTATTAGGGGACTGGAAGCTAAAACATATGAAGAAAAGTTATTGGAAATGGGTATGCCTAGTTTAATGAAAAGAAGGACAAAGGGTGACATGACAGCAGCAGTGTTTTAATATCTAAAGGGTTGCCACAAAGAAGAGGGAGTCAACCTATTTCCAAAGCACTGGAAGGCAGGACAAGAAGCAATGGATGAAAACTATTGATGTCAACCTTGCAAGGTAGTCTCTGGAAAAGAAACACACCCAGAAGTACTAGCTCTAACTATATTGCAAGATTACATTAACAGAACATTGCAAGTCTAAAAGTACATCTCTCTCCTCCAAGGTCAGTGAAATGAGGACTCAGATTGTTTGGGGGCAACAGGCTGACTCTGTAAAATCACTTAAAGCGGGCTGTAAAGCACTGTGAATTGGTATATAAGTCCAAGTACTACTGCTATTGCTATCGTGACTTACTGTCTAAAAAATAAGGGAGGGTCCCTTTTGAAATATCTACCTACATTCCTTCTGCAGACTCAGTGGCCTCCTTTCTCCCAAGGTCATTGGTACACACTGTTACAAGTCTCTTGCACATGCCATCTTTTATCTTCATCTTTTACATTTTTATTGATTTTATTGCCATTTCTTTGTTTCATTGTTGTAAGTCACCCACAGCCACTAAGAGTCAGGCAGCAATAAGATTAATACAGTATTATTATTAGATGCCATCACTGGGATGGTGGGGGAAATGATAACTAATCCCAACAGGATTGGAAGCAGGCTTTTCAAACAATGATCATCCGTCCTGGAATTTTTTGTATAAAATGGACAGTCATATTTTATAAAAAGCAATTGTACAAAAGAAGCATGGTGTTAGGTCACATAATCTTAGTTTGACTCATCTAGGCCAGTTGAATTTGGCAACTTCAAGGTGTGTGAATTTCAAGTCCAAGAATTCCCCAGCCAGAATTCTGCAAGCTGAAGTTCACACATCTTAATGTTGCCAAGCGATTAGACAATCCTAATGAAATGTATAAGACAACAGTAATAGCACTGAGCCTTATATACCGCTCCATAGTGCTTTACAGACTGAGTGGTTTACAAAAGTCCTCATTTTGCTGATCTCAGAAAGGTGGAAGGCTGAGTCAACACTGAGCTGGTCAGGATTGAACTCCTGGCTGTAGGAAGAGTTAGCCTGCAACACTGCTGCATTTTAACCACTGTGGTACCCCATATCATAAGACACTGAGATTCAAACTTCAGAGTTGAGCACCATCTCTGAGTATCACCTTTGGCAGGTCTCCTTTAGCAAGAGAGGGCAAGATACAGCACTTAAATCATTTTGTTTGCTTATTTTTCCATAGCCTCTCCCAAACTGAATGGGAATCTTCCTTTGCAATATGTGCTGCATTCTGGACTCTTTCCATTTTGTTCCAAATGCAACAGAGAGCAAACAGAGAGCTATTTGTGCACATTTTATTCAGTTAACAATTTTTATTTCCTGAAATGCTATATTGTGTAGAGAGGGTCCCCCCCCACCCCCCCAAGCTTTTTAAACAAGTGCCTGCAATAAATTCAGTCAATCATGCCTAAGTGAACTATACTCCAGCGTCTTAGGTAAAAATAGCTATACAGTTCCCTCAGAAACTGGAAAGTGTACAGCTGTCCATGTCTCCTTTTATTCTGCTTTCAGTGAAAATCAGAAGAAACTTCTGAACTGACAACATGACTCTCTGGATAGATAGTAGTATGGCTAAGTCTGAAAAAATATATTCATCATCAGACACTTTCCTTGGCATATTGCATATGAAGAGATCAAAGTTTGCAACCTGACACTTATTTTAGCATGGGCTTTAATCACCATTAAACCACTGGCACCAGTACAACTCAATGCAAACGCCTTCTTGGTGAAGCAACCGCTATTTCCCATTCAATGGCATTAGCACTAAATAGGTTTCCTGGGAACAGTCCCAGCAAAACAGTTGTGCTAAGATACTGTGTTTTAATGAATAATGAGGATACCCAAATAAGTTTAGGATGGATCCCAGTGGAACCACATGATGGATGCAGGATGACCACTCAAAGTTGTTCCTACATCTTACTTTGTCACCAGAGACTCCCATGATCTCCAAGGTACAAAATATCTCTGGGCACCATGAGACATTGGCTAATTTTAATCCTGTCCCCAAAATTTAAGGATTATATTTGTTTGGGAGACTCTTTAGAATATGCCAGGATTTTAATACACAGCTGCTAGGCTACTGTGGTAATAAAATCCAGCTTACCATTGGGAAAATATTTATGTTTCCAGATGCAGTTCAAAGTAGAAGTGCCTGATTTTAAAATCTTGCATTGCTAGGAAAGAAGATTCCCTGATCCAAATGAGCTTACCAGGCACACCATAGCGGCTAGTTTTCTGAATTTATTGAACCAGAAAGCCCCTGTCACATGGCACCAACGGATGGAAAGAGGATGTAAAACGGACAAAAAAGCTTGCCAACCGTTGGTTAACGCGATGTATCCATTCTACACTCACTGCCTCCGTTTTTCATCCTCTCTATCCGTCCAGCATCCGTCTATGGACGTTTCATCCGCTCAGAAGGTTTTGAGCTGCTCAAAACTTT
>BHFT01027437.1:0-54138 GCA_004320025.1 Laticauda laticaudata
TAAAACAAATTACCTATTTAGTGACTAGAAGCCTGAGAGATAAAAGAAAAATAATTAAAACAAAAAAAGAGATTCTCTCAAATGCATTTTTAAAGAATGGTTGTGTGCATAATGGAGACTGTAAGGTTAGCATAAATAATGCTTTGCTGGGATTAGATGATATGAGATGATGAATTAAGCAATAGCCTTAACTTCTCTATCATAAAATACATACTGCTTGTACAAAGCTGTGGGGCTACTGCTATTTTTAGTCCCACATCCATAGCCTGTATATTGTCTAATTCATTATTTCTCAACACTGACAACTCGAAAGTGGGTCATCTTCAGTTCCTAGAATTCCTTAAGCATCTGGCTGGAGAATTCTGAGACCAGAAGTCCATATGTCTTAATGTTGCCAGGACTGAAAAACCCTGATCTAAACAATAATAAACAATAATTAATATTTTAAATAATGAAACACATTTGCTTGATAGTGAAATATTTTCTGAAGTGGAAAAGAATTAAAATTTATCTTTACTTTCTTTTGAAGTTAGAATCAAATATATATAGAAATTTAAATTACCTTTAAAAGACCCAGTGCTCATTTTTTAATGTAAATCTAAAAGCAAATTAAAAATTTCTTTTGTGCCCTTACTCAATTTTTTGTATCACTGTTTATCACACACGTACACATACCAGTATGGTAGTTTGTATATAATTGGTCTTGTTATATATACGTATAAAGAAATAAGTAAAAAATTAAAACATGAAAGTCTTGGAAAAGATATTCAAATGTCATGTTGTTATTTAGCTACGATGATCAGAATCATGCAAGTTATGGAAATTTCTGTGACATTATCAGGAAGTGAAAGTTGCAATTTGAAAAAGAAGCAGAGTATTGACATTTTTGAACTTTGGCATTGGAGAAGATTCCTGCGCATAACATAGAAAGCCAAGAAGACAAGCAAATGGATCAATGAAGAAATCAACCTAGAGTTCTCATACAAAGCACAAATGACCAGACTCAAATTGTCCTATTTCATGCACATTTTGCAAAAGATCAGGCTTTCTATAGCAGACCCTAATCCTGGAAAAGGAAGAAAGAAAGATGAAAAGGAAACCAGCAGCAAGATTTTAGTAGCAATGAATCCACCATTGGAAGATCTGAAAAATTAATTTAGTGCAGATTGTCATGGAGAAAATTATATGGCCACTAAAGGCCCGGTCCCACTGCACTTATGGATGCAAAGAGGATATAAAACGTTAAAAAAGCTTGCCATCCGTTGGAAAACACTATGTATCCGTTGTGTACTCATTGCATACGTGTTTCATACGCTCTATCCGTCGAGCATCCATCCACTGTGATTTCATCCATTCAAGAAGTTTTGAGCTGCACAAAACTTTGTGAACGGATGAACTTTCCACTGTGTACAAGGTAAATCCACGACATATAAGCAACAAACNCCCCCGAAATTTTGCTCATCCGCTGTGTCCTTTATGCATACGTTTTGCGTCCATCGGCCAGTGGGACCGGGCCTTTATAAGATTCAACATTGACTTGATGGCATATAATCAATATACATTGCTACAGACTGAAATATATATATTATGGTGCAACCTTTCCCCTACACATTAAGATGACCTCTTCAATCATAAATTTAATGTTTAAACATTTCTGTGTCTACAAAGACAATTTAAAAGCACTGTTTGGATTAATTCATTGATTCCCACAGTTGAAGCAGGGATAGAAAATTATTTTTCTCCCACATAATAATTCGTAAATTCTCAAATTATCAGTTTACTTCCAAATGCAACTATGGACCCTAAAGCCCAAAATAATTTGGCACAGCCAGATTCTGCATGAATCCAGATGAACAGTAAGGAAAATTACAAGCCCCCATCCATCCAAATTCATTACTACTCCACTTTTTGAAGCCCAATTAGTGTCCATTCCAAAGCAAACCTTTGAGCTACTTCCATTTTGTGCAATAAGATTCATGTGATTTTCAGTTCTCAGACTGACTTTTGCCTTCCTTGTTACTAGACTTTGTTTCATAATAGTTTTATTTAAGTTATTTTTACTGAGGATTGATTATTGATTGATTGACTGATACAGACAGTCTCTTTGGGATGAATACTGTTTTACTGTTAACCACATTATCTGCCAGGAACTCAAAACATGGATAAAATATTTTAGATTAACACAGTATTTTTCCCCAGTTCAATTCTTCTCATATAATACTTCTTCAGATTTTTTTACATTAGTTGTAGTAAGAAATGCTTCTCAGAAAACCTTACCTTCCATGTGCCTTTTATTTACAACATAGATGCTTCATAAAATTTAATTCTGAATGAAAATAATATGTATGCTTGGATGAAACATTTGAAAAATTGAGGAATCTGTGTTGGGAAATATAGTAAATTAATCTAACATGTAAGAGTGTTTTTTCAGATTTCATACTTTGGAACTACAGTGATTTAGCTGTTCTGGCTAACTTCAGTATAAAAGTAAGAAAAAATCTTCTTTTCAGCCTAATATATTTATTTTAACACTTGATGTATTTTTTACAAAAAAAAATACTGTAAGAAAAAAACTCACAAATCCAAACATAAAATATACCTTACAAATTAAAAAAAATCTTATAGTTTAAAAAAAGCCTACAGCTGTCTGTTATTAATAGGAGTATTAAAGTTATTCCATTCTAAAACTGAGAATGGAGATGGCAAAGCATTGTTTAAATGATCTGGAAATATAATCAAGCAGAACAGAACATTGTAATGAATATTTCATAGACATATTTAAAGGTAATGCAAAACCTACTTTAAAGCTCTGACAAACAACAATATGCATACTTATTAGTTCCCCATGTATATTCATTTATGGAAATATGGCTTCATTTTGAACACTGGCAGTTTTGATTCACTGAGCTGGGACTCTCACTTTTCTGTTCATATACATCATTAATTCCGTAAACATATTAATAATAAAAGTTAAAGTTAAACTATCAGTCCAAAATAAGATCTGATAATTTTTATTGCACTTTTCAATGTAAGTTTGGGATAATTATCAGCTGACAAACAGGTGATAGTACCTAGGAAGATAAGCAGGGCCAAATCTAGTTACCACCTGGATGAAAGACCAAAAAAATCTCAGAAACCCAAAAGAACATAACAGAACAAGAGCAGCCATTTTGATGTCAAGACAAGTCAACTTGAAGATGACTTTACTATTATCAATCTTTTATTTTTATTATCCTGGTTAATGGGTTGAAGTGTCTGAGTTGCCTTTTTGGTGCAGAATTGGAGAGACTAGATCTGTAGCTGACAGTATAAAGAAACATATGGCTAATCCTTGATTTATGACTGGTCACTTAGCAAAATTACAACAAACCTACTTTGGGGCTACTTATGACCTAGATTCAAAGTTCCGACAGTCAAGTTCCCCATCCCATAGTCACACGAATGAAGTTTAAGAGGTTAGCAATACAGCTATATTTACAGTAATTGCACAGTCCCATGGTCATATGACCATCATAAAACAGATCAGGACTTATGACCATGATGTATCTAAAACCATCCCTATCTATTGGACTGGACAGAATATGTACCTACTTCTTTAAAAAGCTATCCACTGCCATAGATGAAACTCTAAGCATAATCTTTGAAAAATCTTTCAGGAACAAATCCTTGCCAAAACAAGGATGGGTGGGATTAATTTTTTTAAACAACCAGTTCTGTGGGCGTGGTTTAGTTGGTGGGCATGGCTTGGTGGTCATGTGACTGGCTGGGTGTGGCCAACTCAACATCACTCACATCGAGGGACACAGCCAGGCCTATCAATGACTGTTGCGAGAGCGTGCAAACAGTCGTAAGTGTGAAAAATGGTCATAAGTCACTTTTTTTCAGTGCCATTAGTAACTTTAAAATGGTCACTCACAAAGCAAAATACCCAATACAAGCAATCTACATCGACTTCTGTAAAACCTTGATTCAGTGTACAACAAAGAACTACTATAAACTAAAAATCTTGATGGTATCTCTGAACACCTACAATAATGGGATAGAAGCATTTCTGTCTCTGCGTTTTGCATCTCTTCAGTTGACAGGATCCGAAATCCGTGTCTGCACTGTTCAAATCTGTGCTCTTTGCTGGAGTGCGCTGATCCTTTGGGATTCGGGGCTGAAGCCCACCCTATAGAGGTATGGTGAAGAGGGAGGAGATTGCTAGCTGAAATGGAGGGAGCTGTATCTTCCTCCTGGCGCTGGTCTAAACCCTTCCCCTTTGAAGCGTTGCAGCGGTGGTCAGAAATGGCCACCGTCAAAGAAAGAACCCGACCTGATAAGATTGTGCAAATAAGGAAAGAGGAAAAAAAGGAAAAGAAGAAAGCCAGGGACAGACTAGGCTAAAACAACAAGAAGCATCTAAGTCAAGGTACCCTGAATCCTAAAAGTGACTCTAGAGGGATACTTCTGAAAGATCTTTAAGTGTGAAGAAAGAGAAAAGAGGTTAAAAACCCCTTTTTTTTAACCTTTAATATTGACATTACAAATGGTGTAGAAAGAAATTTATAATTAATCTATGTTTAACACTAATAGGCACCTTAAGCTGAAATCTAGGGTCAAAAGGAGAATAAAGATTTTTTTCTGTGTCATTTTAAAAGCCTAAAAAGGAGAAGATGGGAGGCAAAGAATAAGAAAAATGGATAATAGATGGGTGTACTACACCTAGAATCATTGTACTGAATCTATGATGGTATAAGTCTTCTTTGTTTCTTTTGCTCTCTTAATGTCTCTATTCTCGCACTTCTAATATTCTTTTATATTTCATTCCTGTAGAAGGTATTTTCTCATTATCAGTATTTTAGCAATATAATCCTAGGCTGTTAATCATTTACAAATCAAATATTTCAATTCTTTATTTATCAGTGTGGTCAGGTAAGAATTCCCAATAAAGAAGTCTCTGGCTTTTCAAGTCTATTTGTGTTTCTTATTGTCAATTTTTCCTAAAACCAATATGAACGAAATTTTAGTCCAATATTTTCTTAGCTCTCACCACAAGTCCACGGCACATATTGATAGATATGAAGCCAGGTACTCTGGTGACATTCCAACATTTTTCAGATTTATTCTTAAACATTTCTTGCTATTCTTGTCGGGGGAAGTGCCACCTGTAAAACATTCTTATCAAATTTTCGTTTAATATGCTGTTGAACATTCGTCATTTTAATTAATTTTGAGACCATATATTTTTGCCATCTTCCTCTAATACAATCCCATATCCAAAAATCTTTTCCCCCAAACAATCTCATATTTCTTTACTTACTTGGTTCTTCCCTCTTAAGTTAATTCCCATAAACTAACTCATATAAGATTCTTTTGTCACTTGGTCATAACAGTACCCATCAATATCATTAATCTAAATCTAGTCTGAATTTCATCAGTCAGCAACACCACTTCATTTATATCTTACATCCACTATACTTGAAATAATATATATGCGCACTCATGAAAAACCAATTCACATCCTTTATAACCTGTATTCTTCTAAGTTTATATGCAGATCGATAATTCCAAGTCCACACAAACTTAAAATTCATCTAACAATTCCCCATATCTAAATGTTTTGTCTCCTATGGTATAAATTAGGGTATTTCCTCAAGGATAGGAAAAAATGCTTCAATAGTCGATAACCAAAACTGGAATTTTCATAAATAACATTTGTTTTTTTTTATCTCTTTTTTTCTCCTACAATATTTCTAACAATCATAATTGTTACTCCATTCACCGTTATTCCTGGGTAATCTGTACTTCTATATAATACCCTAGTGTTTTTATAAGTAATTTTTAGATAGTATAGTATCCCTATGATTAAAGTCCAATAAAAAAAGATGCACAGGCCCCAACAGAATAAATCAAAGTTGCATCTTTATTAATGTCACCACCCATATCTCATGATTTTTCTATATGGGAGGATGTATATATCCAGCCTTATAACCCATCATATCCTAAACCTTGACACTTACAGCTTATGATAATTATACAATCCTTACCTCAAGGATTAGGCAAGTCCAAAATACCCTCTCCTTGGGTTATAAGGCCTTGCTTATGACTTTCTTTTGTGATGAATAGCTTTAACTTTTATTCCCTCGATCTTTTTCTTCACATTGCCACTATAATACTTTAATTATAATCAAAATGATTTTATATAATGGTAGATTATTTCATTATAAACAAATAGAGTATCAAATAACTTTGGTCCAAGTCTAATTTGGGTGATTAGTAATTGTAAGAGATAAATTGAATGAGAATTCTTAGGTATAAATATTCTTATCTCTTAATTGTTGAAATTCTCCCTTTAATTGACAATTAGCAAGTTTCCCATCTTCAAGGTCTATAATATTATCTGTGTCTGATGACCGTATTATAGTTATTATTGTCTTATTACTTACTTCTTTATTTATATTGTGGCTTACATTTCTTTCCAACCGATGCGAAATAAATTATATATTCTCACCCTAGATAAAACTTATAACTTTCTTAACTAATATTTGTACTTGAATTTCAAAAAGATTCTTGTCAATTTTCCTTCCTTTGGTTCTCAATACCACCAATATTTGTTTTGGATTTAAGAATCTTTGTAATTTATCAGGTGAGTGTTTAATCTTCAGCACCAGGCCCATTCTCATTCCTGTATGATAACCTCTCAAAATCTTTCCACTTATACCTTTGTTGATTGCCGTTTCTAATGGGATCTCCAGAATAAATAGCCTTAAGTTTACGTCCAGCCAAAACGACACTAGATTAATAATGATATTCTTCTTTTATTTCTATAGATTTTACACTTCACCTTTATTAATATAATTTATATCATGCTCTCATTTATTTATATTTTACTTAGTTATAACTTTACCTATATCGAGTCGGAATTACAAGCCAATCTAGCCAAAGAGCGAGTTATTTAGAGAGTACTATTTCTTCTGTCTGTGTGCTTCTTTTCTTATGAGTATAAAATCAAGAGATACTGTTCTGTAAGAGCTTTCTCTCGACTTCTTCAAATCATTACCACATTTTTTGCACTTGTTCTAGATTATGTTATAACCTTAATAGCCGCTTCTAAGGCTTGGCTTGATTATTTAAAATTTTGACTGTCAGCAGTACACACATTACTGTTCCGGAAACACTTATATACAGCAAGTATAATTCGCGTCTCAGTATTATGGGATCAAAAAAGCTTAGTTTGAGCATTATATGCAATTCAATTAGGCAAGCGAGTTTCCACTCAAATGCTCTCAGGGATGAGCACGGCTACATAGTATTCCCAAGGTGTCTTCAAAAATTTATCTCTCAGGCAAAATAAAAAAAACTAAAGAGAAATAACAATACAGATAACCAAATTTCCAAGGTTGTACACTCTAAGGATATGTTGGACGTAAATTCTGTCTAAGTATTCGGGACAGGAATCGCACAATATGGGCAGAATATGAGATGCATGAGAATGAATAATAATTATTTAACAAATAAGGTTTCTCTCTAAGCCACGGGCCTTATTCACAGTCTTATGCTACTGGCAAGTTCTATCTCTCCGGATACTTGCAACAAGACTATTATATGACACCATCTGGTCTATCACTATGCATAATAAAGAATAGGGTTACTATAGACTTCTTCATTCTGCCCACGCAGGAGATTTCAGCCCTCCTCATCTTAGAGTTTGAATGTCGAGATAGACGTGAAAAACTTTACCTCACCAGGCACCATCACTAGTCATATGAGTTTAATTGGAGAGGATACTACATCGGTCACACGTTAAATAAAACGGGGATCTATTTTCATAACTTTTCGCGTAAGCATGAGCTGAAATACGTGCACAAGAGATTAATGCGAAACTCCCAGAATCTTAATGATATATAGAATAGGTCTGCCTGGAAAGCGCCAATCTTGCGCACTAGTGGGCTTTCCACATTATTTTTGTCTTCTATAGTATGGTCTTTCAATATTCTCTCAATTCCTTCATTGAATTATATTTACTTCTCTAACATTTCTTCAGTCCTCTTTAGGTATCTTTGTAAGTTAAACATTCCTGTAAATACTGTTTAATTTTATCCTCATCAATATTCTCTTGTTTATATAATTGCCCATAAAAATTCTTGAATAATTTTTCTTTTTCTCATATTACACAATAAACTTGGACCTTGATATCTATTAATTTCAAATATTGGATATTCTCTATTGATTCCTTCTCGACTTTTTTCATGCAATTTTATAAATGCTATGCAGCATCTTTATCCTAGTTTATTTTCAGTTTTGCATCTTCAAAATGAATTCTTGTTTAAAGTTTCCTGATTTTCTGTCAGTTCTTCTTTCCCTAAATTTAATTCCATTTATGCTTTAATGGTGAGGCATCCAGTTTCAATTTAAATTATCTTTTTTCTGTCAATTTTCTGTAAATTTCTTTTTTCAAGTCTTTTATATTCCATCTTCCAAGGTACTTCGCAGCCAGGTGGGCATTTGCCTTTTATAATTATTCTAGGTGTTTTACTCTAGTAGTCGTATAATATGATTTCCGATTTTATTGTGCATACCTCTATGCATTGATGTGTGGGAGCTTCAACACTATGTAAATTTCACCAAGTATCCACTTTCTGAGACTAATGTGAACTGTAGCCTACTATAATATATGGACTTGGTTAATTCTTATTATATAGTATAACGGATAAAGTTCTTCTATCTGCGCATCACACTTTGGTATTTAGCAGCAATATCTTTCTCGCGAGAGATACATAAGAGTGGGTTGTAGGATTTAAGAGGGTACGATCATTCCTCTCGATCATTTGTTGTATGTTTGTGGAATGTTCGAGTCGTCATTTAGGAGTGGTCCGCTACAATTGAGGCACTATTGCCGTCCTGCACTCCACAAGATTACACTTATATTTATGTTCACATACTTGTTTTCTTGAGTCAGATACGAGGACTAGTCTCACACCATTCTAGTTGAGATCCAAAATGCGAGGATCTAATTTAGTTCTGGTTTAAACCAATGATAATTGGCTTCTAATTTCTCCAGTAAACCAAGTATATTGTCATTTAGCTCTTATCGATTTCTGTCGTGCATCCAAAAAGTAGGATCTTTAAGTGTTAATCTCTGCAATCTAAGTAAAATTCATAGTAAATAGAAAAGGATCATTAGTTAGGGAGAGTTCCTAAATTCTACTTGATTGTGGCTAGTTGTGAATATGTCTTTTGTTTAAAAGTCAGCGTTGGATACATTGTTTACTGTTCCCAAGTCGCAATTAGTACTCAGGTTTGTTTTGTAGCACATTAACCAATTAACCAATTTCTCGGTCATTAACCCCACCTCAGGTCCGGCTGCCCATCATGTTATTATTATATATTGTACATAATAACAATTGTGTAATTCACATTCATCCCTATATTGGATACAGATATTTTGGTTATAAACTACGTTCCTGGTTGAGTCTATGTCGGAGAAACTGAAATATTTTGGCAAATAGTTGAGAGTATTTTATCTAATTATTATCCCGGTTTGATTTTACCTGCAACCTACTATTTAAGAATACCTTCTCGAGCTTCGTCTTCACATCCTCGCTGTGGATAGAACATATATCTAGTTTGGTTGGCTTGTAGGATTAGTGATGCCTGCAATATCTTAATGAGTATTTCAAGGAAACAATCACTTCTCAGTGATGACTTGATACATGCATTGAAACGTCAGAGGGAGAAGGGTCCATTTAAAGATTATTATTGCCTAACCTTTGGAGATTAGTAAGTGTTTATTTGGCGTTGGGCAAAAATTAGGACACTAAGTGTTTGGAACAAGTGCTCTCACTATTATTAAATCAATGGAGAGAGTATTAGCCAAATTAACTGGTTGTAGTGCATACACTTTATTTATTAATAACATCGTTTGCTAATGGACATTATATACATCATCTAATCTCTATATCGAAGGTTTTCTTTTCGCAGTTATCGTTTATTAAGCTGAGTATTGAGTCCATTGTATATTATTGTGCATGAAGTCACACTTTCACTTTCCACATTCAATGATCTCATGGCTGTTAATTATTTGAGATCATAACAGTCATACGTGCGATTCCTCTGATATACTCTACGATTGGTTCTATAATAACTGTTCCTTCAACGTTGATGACATCCTGTCAGGCGGTATCCGCTTCTTCTTATATATTGCTCTAGCTACGCTATCGCGGGTTTTGTTTGCTCATAACGCATTAAAATACATCAATTTATATGTAGTACCGGCGGTCTTTGCATATCTATCACTCTATCACCCCCTCCTGGTCTTTCTGTTATTTTATTTACATGGATTTCCGCTTTCTTTCACTTCTCAAGAAATAAATTCTGTGTGGGACTTAGGTATAAATACGATTTCCTGGTCGTGACCCGTTTATTCAACAAGTATATGATGATCATCTGCCTACGTTGCTGACATATAAAATTATGTTATTCCTTCTGGTATCCAAGCCAGCATCTATAGTTCACATATTCATTTTCCACAGCTATAGACATGTTTTATAGTCAAGTTGCAGAATATCGGAAATATATGTATCCAATGACTATTATAATTTCAGGTTCTCGAGCTCTTACTGAGTTGGTTTATCTGTTTTAATATTCTTAACATCTCTACTTTATGTTATGCCTTTATCAGTTTTGAATAGTATTTTTTCTGCATGATCCAACTTTGATTGCAGATATTTAGATAGAATGTATTTAGATGGGGATCCCTCAGTTTGGTTTGAGGTGAATCAATCGTAATGTCACATAGAGACTTTGCCTTTTTGTGTAGGTTACCGAAATAATACTAATCAGACAATATTCTGTGATGCCCAAAGTATAAGGTCGTATTTTGAGGTGAGCACCATTACAATCTACTCTAATCACATAATAATACCTATTCGGATGAATGGTTTACCATTACTGAGGTTAATGTCATTTCCAAGATAGCATCTTGTGGGTGCAGCGACACAGAATGTTTTAAGAGAGCTATTCGGATATTACTTTATTTCTGCACTATGTACCACTAATATTTATATTATGCAAGCCTTTTTCTGCGTTCCATATATCTAATTTGAAATCTAAGAAATAAAAACATTCTGAGACCTTTCCATCTTCCCACCTCAACATCAGCCACTTATTTTCCCTTGTTCTACCACATAGTGTTAATATCTAGTTTCAATATTAATCCTAAATCTTCACCTATCTTTAGAGTTTTCAAAGGCCCTGGCTCACGCTCAATTTTTGGTTAAATCTCTCACTCTTGATACCATCACTAATCCCGCAATTTCTTAATATTGTTTAGATTATTTTGCCGAACTTTTTCAATCATGTCTTCTCTATTTGTTTTTGTTCAAAGCATCTATTTTTCTAGTTATCTTAAATTTTCTTGTAATTCCTTGCAATAAAGCATCTGTAAGTTTACTTTTTCGTTGCTTTTCATCCTTGCTTCAGCCATTGTCTGAATTAAATGTTGTCCAGCAGATGCGTGGGAAGCAGAGGTAGAATAGCGAAGAGCGCATTAGATTTTTGTTTTCCTGCACTCATAAAAAAAAAAAAAAAAAAAAAAAAAAAAAAAAAATTAAAAAACAAAAATTATTCTGCATAAAAAAAAAAAAAAAAAGAAAAAAGACTAATTCAGAGTTCTCTTTGACTATTTTAAATCAACATATACGAGTAGCCAATTATAGTCCAAAATAAAAAGGTCCAATAATAAATAAAAGTCCAATAACCAAAGAGGAGAAAGGGAAAAAAGAAACAGAAAAAATCTTCAAGGTTCTTCTATACCCTAGTCCAATTGAAAATACCGTCCATAAAAAAAGAAAAATGGAAGAGAGGAAGAGAAAAAAAAACAAAATTAATTCAAAAGGAAAAAGCCAAGGTGATCCACAAAAATCAGCAAGATGAAAAAGGACAAAAAAAAGTCCAAGAACAAAAAAAAAGATAAAAGAAAAAAATCTAAGGCTTTCCACTTTAAAATAAAAGCAAAAAATACTAGAATTAAAGATTTACAAAAAATTGCGCGAGCGGGAAAATTTACAACAAGATATATATATATATATATATTGCACACTGCACTTCATATTGCTTTAATTCAAAGGCTCTTATTATGACTCTCTTCTCCAGCAGCTTCAAAGCGCAAAGTTCTCAGAAGTTGAAATATTGAAAGAAGGTCCAAGAAAGCACGCTGTAATAATATTATACTAAGTTCTCACCTCTATCTTATCAATAATTAAAAATGCTCCTTGAAGAGAGAGTGTTATACATGACCTTTATGCTGCCCCAGTTCAAAATAAGGTAATTTTCAAGCGCATCTAGGATTGGCAAGTGTATCAGCAAATCTTCTTCATACTCTTTCCCCCCCAGCCCAGGAAAATATAGAAAATAATTAGTATTTAATAAAATAGACTCAAACAAAAAAAGAAATAAGAAAGAATAAACAAAGGGAGCCTCTATCCTAAAGAGAATTAACATTGTATCAAGAGAAAGCATTAAAATATAATGTATAGAAAAAAATCAATCCCGGTTACTCTGCAAAAGGTCACCATTTAAAGTCCTCAGTGGAAAAATTAAAAAAGGGAATAATTGAAAAAGATCCAAACCGTCAAATTTGAACATCTCTAGAAATAAACGCCGCTCAAACAGGTTCCAGTCAAACAAAATAAAGTTATACAGATTTCTTATTTGGTTTAAATTGTTCAAGGTGTCCTTTCAAACAGTCTATTTGCAATTCAAAAAGGATTTCTCACCCACTCGACACACGCTCGCTCTTTTGTTTTAAAAATTTTGTGGGAAGTAGAATATATACATTTCAATTTTATTGGCATCCCAAAGTGAGGAGGAGTAATGTGTTTCTACTGAGTTGGAAATGGACAGCGCTGAAGTAACTTACCTGTGTATGAATAATGAATAATATGACTGATTTACCAATATAATTGAGCTCAGAATTACAATCATAAATCATGGTGAATATTTAATGGGTCACCATGTCATTGTGTCCAATTTTGGAATCTTTTTTGAAAATTCCTGAATATTGCTTTAAAACATGTGCATTGTGTGCTATTTTCTTTGTCAGCTCTAAAACCAGAGTATAGGAATATAATCCTAAAATTTTGTTCTGTGCTTATACTGTTCCTTGAATCTAGATTTGTGCCTGTCTGTCTATGCATGTAAGCATGGATAATACTGTTTTGAAAGTATCTGTTTTTATTGTTTAAGAGAAATATTTATAACACAAAAGTTTCACCAACAGTTACTACTAGCAAGGCAGATCTTGTGATCTTTTAATCAGGAGAGCAAATTGTCATATCTTCATATGAAGTAGTAGTACAGTTTTATTTCTTTCCCATTCAGCCCCTGTGCTTCCTGGGGCCTACCAACAAAACCAGCCCCAAGGATATGGTTACATGCACCAGACTAGTGTGTCATCTATGAGATCAATGCATTCACAGCCACATTCAGCTAGCTTGGTAAGTATTAAATTAAACGATATTTAAATATACTTTTGCTATACTTGATACTTTAAAAAGTTGCCAGGATGCAAGTTTCAAATTAAGTATGAAGAAATACTACAAATTAATGTATTTTCTTATTACATAGGCATCCAAGAATGAAACAAAACAGTCAAGATGACCATTTGATCACATGTTTGTGCCTATCATCTTGATATTTTTTGGCTACAATAATGGACATCTGTGTATGATTACAGATCTTCTTTGAAATATGTTTTACACAAAGAGAATGTTTGCAGATTTATTCAGCCAGCAATTTTAGTCACATAAATGTTTTTAGATGGATGGTTTATATATAAATGGATAGATGCTTACAGAAATTGTTGTATTAATTGGTCCAGTAGCTGCCTTCTAATGGAATTTGTTTAATGGACTTTCTTCTATTTTCTGTTAACAGAGAACTTATAGAGCTATGTATGATTATAGTGCCCAAGATGAAGATGAAGTTTCCTTCAGAGATGGTGACTACATCATCAATGTACAACCAATTGATGATGGTTGGATGTATGGTACAGTTCAGAGAACTGGGAAAACTGGAATGCTTCCAGCAAATTACATTGAGTTTGTTAATTAGTTCGGCATTAACTTTTATGAGCATTTTGATTTAACTATAATCTTTTGAAGCAAAGTATTTTTAAAACCACAACTTTATGATTTTCCTGTTAGTGTAACAATCCATGATCATATGCTAAAGTCAACATATAGTCCAATAGGAATCTAGGAATACTGAGCTCTGAAAGCATGATACTTAAATGATTGATAAAAAGATACGTTGATGGTGGAAACTGGATTAATTTTGGTTAGCTCCCAAATAGAATCCTGCCTTTCTAGTAGGTTGTGTTTCTCATATGAATTATAAGTATAAAGCAAATGATTTTTTTTATTGTGTGACTTTGAAATTGTAAGAGGCATAGCTTACTGTTGAGGTTTGAGTTATTAAAAGTCCAAGTGCATCAAATCAATGTTTTTGTTGTAATGAATGATATGATCAAAAGTTGCTTACTATTGCTTTGCATACCATGTCCTTAATGATGAAAAATTCATATTACCTATAGTTGTCTGATCTGAACTTTACTCTAAAGTTCTTGTTTGTTCTCTTTCTGCTTATATTTGACTTCCCAAAGCACTATTTGACATGGTTGCTAAATCATTAACTGTATGAGTCTTTTACGGAAGTTAGTGACAAATTCACAATGCTATTGTTAAATTCTATGTTTTCTGTTGTCTTAGTACCAATTATTTTTTATTTGCCACTGTATTAATAGTTTTTATATAGAAACCATTATCATTTAAAACATCTTTCAAATTCTCCAAATATCTAACATTTCCTTTTATCACAATGGGAATTTTTAGTGGAAGCAGCTACAGGTAGTCCTCAACCTATGACTGTATTCATTTAATGATAGTTCATAGTTAATGATGGCCTCAGAAAAAGTGACTTACAATTCCTCCATGAAATTACTGTATGCTCAGTCACATGATGGCAATTTAGGTGCTTGGCAACTGGCAATGGCTCCCATTTATGACTGTTGCAGTATATTGCTGTCATGTGCTTGCAATTTGTCACTTCCCAGCTGGTTTCTAACAAGCAAAGTCAATTGGGGAAGCTGGATTGGGCCAAGCCACATGATGACTCACTTAATGTCCATATTGTTAGCCACAAAAAATCTCATCCCAATTGTGGTCCTAAGTTGAGGACAACTTGTATACTTTACTTGCAACAATGTAATAGATTGATGTTGGATTTTAGTTACAACATGAATGTAAGCTTAGATTTGCATTTAGTCAGCAGTATTCTTCCATCAAGTTAATTTTAAAAAAAGATAGATTTTTCAGGAGACTTCTATTCTTCTTTGTCAATATAACTTACCAATATTTTCAATAATTGAATAATGACATCAGAAAGATGTCTTTGCAGAAAGATTTTTAATCTGATTTAAAAATACTGAAGGATTTAGAGGTTGTATGATATTAAATACACTGGTTAATATAAAGATAACAGCAAAATACTTTGTAGATATATCTAAAAGTTATTTGGATTTCATGAGATTCATTGGAGCTAACTAGGAAAAAAATTGGTAGACAGTTCCAAATGTAAATGTATGGGAATGGAAGGAAAGAATAATGAAGCCTTATAAGGTCATAAACAGTCAAGGCGAAGTGTATTATATTAGGCAGCATTTTAAGTTCTCTAAACGGCCTGCAGATTTCTTTCTTGTTCAGTTTTCATAGGCTATTCTAACTTGGTTAAACCTAAGCTAACTAAGTTTTTCTTGCTTTAACTTTGACTGTTGGAGTTGATGTGATCATCTAAAAATGAGGTATTAGAGGTTCATGCATAACCGAAGAGCTTTAGCTAAGGCTGTAGCAAAGAACACAGACCTATGTTTCATTTTCCCTTTAATTAATCTCAAAGGAATGAAAATATGATGTATCCATTTCTGCTTGGTATAGGTGAGCTCTTCATCAAATGAATGAAGTTTTATTTGCTTGGAGGCTTCTCTAAGCAAAGCCTGGGACCAAAAGACCTATAATGTGAAAAAAACCCTACTGTTTCAATGATGAATTAAACATTTTAAAACTCAAATCATATTTCTTCCACAAATTCAATCAGATGTGAACCATTCCTATCTATCCTTTGCATAGCGACAACCTATGTTTTAAAGTTAAAGCAAAGTATAAGTGAGGCTCTTTATATAGCATACAATAATAAGTGACTGGCAGCATTCAGTATCCTATTTGTAGCTTGCAAAAAAACAATGGATGAGATGAACTTTAAAAAGCAAAATGAATACAAGTAGTCCTTGAGTTATGAATGTAATGGAGCCTACCAATTACATTTGTAACCTGAGGATTCATAGGCATGAATCGCATAACTTGACTGTGATCACTCCCTACTTTCACCTAAATATTCGCTAATTGAATGTGTAGGTTGTTAAGTGCATATGAAATATCTCAGGATGGGGAAGGCCATGGGGGCCTAACAGTGAACAGGCCACCTGCTTCAGACCACCCAACTCATGGAGATCACTCATATTCTCTCCCCTGGAGCCCCCACAATTGTTCCCTTTTCATCCTGCCACGCAAGGTCACTTACCTTACGATGAACTTCCTCTACAACCTCTCTGCCGTGATTTCTTTGCCTGCTTAGAGTATCAGTGCAAAAAGCATTTGCAAACCAACGAGACTTTGAGGCAGCGAAATAGCATTGCTTGAAGCCTGCCATCAGTTTGTAAACTCTTCTTGTGCCATTCCAGTTTCCGTGTGAAGAGCACTTGCAAACTGATGGGAGGCTTGAAATAATGTGATTTTGCTGCCCCAAAATCTAGTTGGCTTATTAGTGCTCTTCACACTGAGACTGGGATGTCATGAAAAGCATTTACAAGCCAATTAGAATTTGGGGCAGTGTAATTGCTTCAAGACTCCCATCAGCTTGCAAGCTCTTTTCACACTGGCACAAAAAACATTTGAAAGCTGATGGGAGGCTTCAAGCAATGCAATTTCACTGTCCTAAAATCTTGTTAGCTTGCAAGTGCTGTTCAGCTGGATCTGGTACAAGTCTTTGTTCACAGAGAACAGAGGCGTCAATTATTATAATGCAAGATCTTGTGGATACTGATCTTGCGTAATCTCACACTACAATGCTTTAGGTCTCCGTTCTCTATGAAATGAGGCCTGCATGAGATCTGGGGCAAAAGGCTTTGAAAATAAAGATATTTTCCCACTGTTTGTAAAGCTTTTTGCAGTGGATCTTGTACAGGCCTTGGTTTTCAGAGATCAGAGGCCTAAAGTACCATAGTGCGAGATCACGTAAGATCAGTAACATGAAATCACATGCTCCTGACCTTGCACTATAGTACTTTAGGCCTCAGTTCTCTGCAAACCAAGTCCTCCATGAGATCTGCAGCAAAAGGCTTTTTTTTGAGAATGAGATCGGTAGCGTGAGATTGCATACTACTAATCTCATGTGATCACTTTAGGCCTCTGTTTTCTGTAAATACACTGAGGCAAGCAAAGGAATTGATGGCTCACTAGATCATTGCAAAGTAAGTGAATCTCTATAGATGCAATGGCTATGGAATTCTGGCGGGGAGGTGATTAGCAGGACAAATGTTGCAGTGCCTATGCCTTTGTTCGTAAGATTGAATGACAGACGTGATCAACTGTTGTAACTCAGGGATTACCTGTATTTAAACCCTTCAGAAACATAAGCCATTGATAACACTACTTAAAAAGAACACGAAGCTTCTGAATTTGGCCCAATTCTTACAAGTAGGAGGGTTAGGAGCCAAATTTTGAGAAACTCCCAAAAGTAGTGAGGGAAGCGTTGGTTTTTTTTTTTTTTTAATGTCCTGTTCTGAGGAAGTTTCANTGGTTTTTTTTTTTTTTTAATGTCCTGTTCTGAGGAAGTTTCAAAAAATTAATGACATGCCTCCCACAGATTTGGAGCAGTACGGAAACTGAAAATGTTTTTCTAATGCATGCTATTGCTGCTGAGAATTACTGTATTGGATTGAATCATACATGTCTTTCTTCCTCTTTGAGGAGCAGTCTTTGTAAAAGATAGAAAGCTTGGTATCCATCCTATTATTATTATTATTCCAAATGTGATAGTTGAGTGGAGAAAAGAAAACAAAATAAATATAGACGAAAACTTGGGGAAAATATTATTTTTATTTGCTGGAATGTGATCTCCAAATTGTTGCATCTCTTTGCCAAGGAAGTCCCAGAGCAAATTTTTAGGTACCTTCTTGCAAAAGAATTGCTATGAATTCTGTGACTTGTATTTTTATAATATTCAAGGTATTATGTAAAAGGGAGATTTGGAAAGATCCTATTTTTCTATTTCCTTGGCTTAGCTATCAGATGGCATTGATATTGGATTAAATAACTATATGCAACTCATATTTTTCTGCTGTGAATGAAATGTAAAATTATTATTATTATTATTATTAATTTAGGTGAGGTTAGGGAAGAGAAAATTCCAGGGAAAGCTCTTTTATTATTTTTATACCTATTTGTATCTAAGGGATTAAATATATTTTACTAAAGATATAAATCATAGAAATGAAAGGTATGTTGATCTAGAATGATGGCTCCCTTGTGTTTATTTTACTTTTGCATTGTCTGAAGAAGCAGATTTAAATTGTTCTTAACAATGTGTCATAATGTTGTTGCCAAAAAATAAAAGATCACTATTCTTTCAAGCTTTAAAGATATAAAATCATTATTTAAAAGAGGTTATTTTTTTAATCAGAAGGGGAGAGAAAGAGACAGACAGACAGACCGACAGAAAGAAAAAGAGAAAGAAATAAAACAAATATCCAGGAAATGAGTAAATATTTAAGAACTTTTTCTGTGATATTGATATCAAACCTTTCTCAAAGTGTGTGAATACAGTTCAAGAATAATTGATAATACAGTTATTCTTCTTGAAGGCAACAAAATGAACCAGACTCTTAACTGCTTTTAAAAGTAATACAAGTTGATCAGGAGTACACGGCAGTTTGTTAGGCATTGCGGCCAAGGGTGGGATACTACAAGGTTAACTACCGGTTTGGGATTTATGAGGTTTGGTGATTTATGATGTGCTTCCCTGCAAGCTGCGACCCTGTAAATTGTCATTAGCACTCTGTGTGCAGAGAAGCAGCTTTTGAAACAACCCTCTTTTCCTGCTTTTTTAACTGCAGCTGTACCTCGTTGGCAGCTGAAGTTGAAAAATCAGGAAATAAAGATCAGGTAAGAGCCTGGGTGGGCGGTTGCGCAAAAACAACAGCAGACATAGAACCAGTTCTATGTCTGCTGTTCTTCAGAGCTA
Source organism: Laticauda laticaudata (assembly GCA_004320025.1). Taxonomy (NCBI): domain Eukaryota; kingdom Metazoa; phylum Chordata; class Lepidosauria; order Squamata; family Elapidae; genus Laticauda; species Laticauda laticaudata. The sequence continues at coordinate 19,339 of BHFT01027437.1, forward strand.
CCGGTTCTATAGAGGTGGACAGAACATGTAGAAACCCACCCCTGATTGTGGCCCAAGTAATGGAAAGGAAATTTTATTTTAATAAGATAATATAATTTTTGACTTATTTATAGCTTTGTGATCGAGAAGAGTCTTACTATTTCTCTGTGTGGAATTATTTGTTTTGAAGATGAATCTCAACCTCAAATCTATCATAGATAGCATCAAAATGTAGAATGAAAGAGGACTTTAATCAGTAGGGTCAGTAAAAACTATTGGTGCATTTTCAAGTACAGACATGTAAGATCTCATCAGCGTGCACATTTTTGTTAAGTAAATAGTATTAAGGAATATAGGATGGAAAAATTAAAAATTTAATTCCTGATCTCCGTAAAAAAGACCTTGTCTCCTTAGTAAAGAAAAACTTTGATTGATTTTATTGGTCACTATCATTTTTTAAAAATCAACTTTATTGAATACCCAAAAATTAAAATATACAAATATACAGACTCAAACAACAAAGATTCAAACAAGCATTACCATAACCTCTGCGGTAAAACGAATTAAACTTTCCTTTAATACATTTGACAGTGAGTTAAATATTTCCTAAATTATATTATGTGGCAGTTATTTCTTATTTCCTATGGGTTCTCTGTTATTTATGTTCTATCAAATATAATGTTCTGTTGTTAATATTTGTTGTTGGATTATACTTATTTTTATCAATGAATTCCTTCTATTAATTGTTTAAAGTACAAGAGTCTGACTGACATTAACAATTCCTGTTTATCATTGTACATATTGTAATCTGTTTCATTAGTTTATTTTTCCCTCTTGATTCCTCTTTTCCTCTTTTTTATGTTCTAGCCAATCATGCCACTTATTCTAGGTCGAGTAAAATTCCACCTCCTCTTTTTCTTTTAATTTTAGTGTGAGTTTTTCCATTTCTGCACGTTCACAAATTTTTTGAATAATAAATTGTATTGGTGGTATATTAGGCGATTTCCAAAATTGAGCCAGTGAGATATGTGCCGCTGTTAGGTATGGCATAATCAAATATTTTTTACTTTGGAGGATAACCTTCCTTAATGATCCACCAGAAGATTACAGTCTAGGTTCCCACTCCAATCCACCCGAGACCAATTTCTTGCCTAACCAAGTTTTGATCTAATTCAAAAAAATTGACCACTAGGGCATGCTCACCAGAGATGGAAGTAAGTACCATGGTTTCCCTTGCATTTTCCAACAAAGTTGGATTGGGATTATTGGATATATTTTTGCCTAATCTGGAGGCTGCATAGATGCCATCTAAGATCATCTTTATAATAAGTTTCTTTATAAGGACACAGATTTAGTTTTGTGACAGCTTTCTCTGCCAGATTCTTTCTTCCCAGTTTCTAAGTCTTATATTATGGCTGAAATTTCTTGCCCACACTATCATTGGTCCTTTCAACATTTCCTCTCTAATTCATATTCCAATAGTAATTATCAAAAATGATATTATTTTTATGTCTTGGCGGCCCAAAAGTATCTTTCAAAATTCAGTAGCTCTTTCATTCTCGATTCCAAATTCTTTTAAATCTTTCTCAGTATCTTATCTGCTATTTGGAATGGACAATGAATCAAGTCATTATTTTTGGCTTTTCATAACTCTACTTGGGTCATCTAGAGCTTCCTTCTTTGTCTAAAATTTTGGTAAATTTGAGCTTTTTCTTACTGGATGGACCATTGTAATTAGCGATGGAATATTGCCTCCATTGTTTACAAACCATAATGGAACTTTAATATTAATGATTTTTCCTAATATCGACCAGATTTTTATCAAGATTTGCGTTATGGTTTCACAAAAGACATGCCACCCTATTTGTAAGTCATATCCTTCTAATGTTAAGGACATTCTTTGTTATCGCAATTTACATCAATCTTTCATCCACCATTAACGATTGCTGCTTTATGAATAGATCTCCCGAGCGCAGGGAGACCAAAGCGCCTCTGCTTTTATTATCTTGCTAAATAAATTTTTCTTAATTCGTTGATTTCTTACCTTGCCCATATGAATTTCATAGTATATTTATCCAATTCTTTGAAAAATGATTATATCCAATAATATAGAACCATTTGGAATAAATAAAGCAGTTTGGGTAGAACATTCATTTTAATTGTGGCAATTCTGCCTAATAAAGAAATCTGCATTTTGCTCCATATCTCCAATCTCTTCCTATTTGTCTGTACTAGGTTAACATAATTGTCTTCTTTCAAAGTTATTGTTTTCGGGTCTCAACCATATACCTAAATATTTAATCTTATTGACAATTTATAGTCCCATTATTTTTCTAGTTCTTTTTGTTTATTATTTGTTATATTTTTAACTAACATTTTGTTTTTTTCCTAATTGATTTTCAACCCAGCTAGTTTACCTAATTTACCAATTCTTTTAATAAAGTTGGGTCCTGACTCTATTGGATCCTCCATATAATAACGACTACATCATCAGCAAATGCCTTAGTTATTATTCTTGTCATTTTAATTCTTAGTACCTTTAATTCCTCATTCATTCTAATTCTGTCCAGTAATGTTTCTAATATTGTAATAAAAAAGCAGAGGCGATATGGGGGCATCCCTGCCTGACACCTCTTTTTATTTCAAAAGGATTGGTAAATTCTCCATTTATTATTACCCTTGCTTTCTGAGTTAAATAAATTGAATCTAACATATTTGTGAAGTTATCCCTGAATTTCATCAAGTTCATTTGGTGTTTGCATAAATTCCAGTTTAGGTTGTCACAATGCCTTTTGTCCGTCAGGAAGACAAGAGCAACTTGGCTTACTGGATGTGTTTCATAGTATTCTAATAAATCAATTATCATTCTTGTATTATTCTAAATCTGTCTCATGGGAAGAAATCCATTCTGGTCAGGGTGTGAATTTCTTTCACTAGCTTTAGCTTCAATCTTTTCCGCCATCACACTCACAAAATTTTTATGTAATCTGTTGTTAAAAGAGATATGGTCTGTAATTTTTTAGCTGGGTGGATCTGCACCCTCTTAGGATCATATAATATTGGCCTCCTTCCATGATTCTGGGACTCTTACTTCTAATAATACCTCATGCTGCAAATCTCTAGGAACAACTTTTGTGGTGATTCTCTGATTCTTTGTATAATTCCACTTGGCAACCCATCTAGGTGTGGAGTTTTATTGCTTTTTGTCTTTTAATCACTGCTTTTAACTCATCTAAAGTTATCTCCTTATTTAATATTCCCTTTTATCTTCCATTAATGGCCAGTAATGTAACTTTCTTTCTAATTTATTTGCATCTATTTCTTCTTGGTTATATAGATTCTCGAAATAGTCTCTTATGATTGTTTCCTTTTCCTCCAATTCCGTTCTAATATCCCATTATTATCGTGCAATTGCTATATCATTCTTTTTTGGTTTCTTTTTTTCAGTTTATATGCTAACCATCTCCTGGGTTTGTTTGCATATTCAAAGTAATTTTGGTTTTGTATATAGCATTGTCTTAATTAAATCTTCCTGGTCTAATAAATTCCAATTCATGTTTAAGTAATAATCAAGTCATTTTTAATTTGTTCTCTTGAGGCTCATCCTTCATTGTCTATCTTCCAAATCTTTTAGTCTTTTTATTAACAAGTTTGTTTCTTCCACTTTTCTTTATTCTTGTTGGCTGCATAGGCTATCGACATACCCCTAGGTACACACTTCATTTTGTCCCAAAAAATTTGCAATGAGGTATCTTGTTTTTTTATAGAATTTTAAAAAATATCTCTAATTTTTTCCTTAATTTTTGAGTGTATCCTTATTCTTCCAATAGTTGTGTGTTAAGTGTCCACGCTAGCTTTTTTATAAGTTTGGGTTTTCCAAGTTATTTGCAATGAATTATGATTCTCCCAAGTGGTTGGTTAAATTTCTATATTTTTATATCCTTAAGTAAATAAATCATTATTCATCCATGCCAATCTAACCTTTGCCCAGGATTTGTGGTGGACTGGAGTAGAAGGTAAACTGGGTCACTTCTGGATTCAATTCCTTCTTGCATCTACTAAATCTAGTTCTTCAGTCATATAGAAAAAACATTTTAGCCAATGTATTTCATTTTTCAAATATATTTTGATCACTGGCATAATCCTGTTTATTGTTAGAAATTGGGCGGATTAAAAGTCACCAATTATGCAAATCATAGGGTTGCCTAATTCTATTAATTTTGCATATAGAGTTTTATAGAACTCGCTGTGATTTGTATTGGGGGCGTATATCCCTACTAGTAAAATATTTTTGTTTTGTATAACCACCTCTAAAATTAATATTCTTCCAATCTTGTCATTATAAACCAGTTTTGATGCTAATTCTTCTTTGATATATAATGCTACTCCTCTCTTTTTTTCCTCTGCTAGCAATGTGTATAGTTTCCCTAACACACAAATTATGTTTACTGTCATGAAATGTATTACCATGCCTTAAATATTTCTTTGAGAAATATGAATACTTTAAACTTTCATAGCATAGCTGTATCTGCATTAAAAAATCATGTAATGTTTTGATCAGTGGTGGGATTCAAATTTTTTTACTACTGGTTCTGTGGGCGTGGCTTTGTGGGCATGGCTAGGTGGACATGGCTTTGTGACTGGGGAGGCGTGGTGTTTTGTTTTTTTTTTGCTTTTTTGCAGCTACCCCTTCAGCTCCATTTTGGGACTTTCCTGGCCTCAGAGGGGCCTCTGGCAGAGGTGTTTTGCTTCCAAAAGATTCCTCTGGGGCTTAGGAATTAAAAAACAACAACAGAGCATGGGAGGGGCACACAGCAACCCCCCAGCTCTGTTTTGGGACCTTCCTGGCCTCAGAAGAACCTCTGGTGGGCCTTTTTGCTCCCAAAAGACTCTTCTGGGGCTCAGGAAGAAAAAAATGGAGGGGGGACTGAGCCCTCCTTCCATTTTTTTGCCTTCCTGGACCTCAGCAAGGGGAATCCCAGCACAGCTGATTGTATGAACAGCTGATTGTCTGGAGGAAAAAAAAGAAAGAAATACCTTAAGGGGCTAGCATCAGGCAGACCGGGTGGCAAGCCAGAACTTACTACTGGTTTGATGACCCACGCCAAATCCTTGCTATCGGTTTGTCCGATTTGATGCAAACTGGCTGAATATCACTCTGGTTTTGATGCAATAATGCTGTTCAGTCATTCTCATGACATGATGGACTTTATTTTGTCAAGATTGTTTGCTGTTAGCCTTTTCCCTGAAGTTATTGTAAATTCATGTGTTTCATTGACGTTATCTATCTGCTTGTCTTCTGCCAGCCTAGTTTTCTACTGCCTACCCTTTTCCCAAGCATCAGAGTCTTCTCCAGTTATTTTTTTTTCCCATGAAATATCTCAAATTTATAAACCTTATGAGTGTTTCCAGTGAGCAATCTGGTTTATAAATGTTGTATAACTTTGTAATCCAAGACATTCTCAATTTCCCCCATCTATTCAATTCAAAGGCAACAACTTTCCTCCAAAATATTGAAGGATGGTATAACAACATTCCTTCTGCAAAGCAAACCTGCTCCTACAGGAACCTGGGACTCGATCAATGTGTTTCTTTAGTATCTTCATTTAGCAATTTGTGCCCTACCCATATAACTAATTTGCTAATAGGATGACTATTTTGTTTTATTTTATTGGATTCGCAAATTTCATACAGTTGCTATTGTTTTATGTTTGGAAATATTACCTTAATTTTAAGATTTTACAATCATATAAACATTTTACACATTTTATGTTATTTTGGACCACAATGATGTGTCATAATCTGTCCATACACCAGATGTCTCTTATTTCATGGCTTCAGCAACAATGCCTATTAATTTTTTTTTTTACCCTAGAAGAATAAGGACTATTACTTTTTGTCTGCCTATTTGCAATGACTTTGCAATGGCATTGCCTGATTAGTATTCTCTTCTTGTCACTTCTTTAGATGTGACCCTTAGATCAGCTTTATTTGTAGCTTTCAGAATAGTATTTAAGGTTAGCGATGTTTCTCCCAGCAATTTTGATTCCAGTTCTCTTCTTCTAGTCTAATATATCTCATGATATATTTACAAATAAGTTAAGTAAGGTAACAGTATACAATCTTGGCACATTCCTTTTCCAACTGTATATAGCTTGGTTGTTCCATATAGGTTTCTGTTTACATGGATTATGAAGAATTACTTTATTTCTGTTTCTCTTATCTGGAAATCAGTATTTAGTTGGCCATATTTTCCACTCTTGCTTTTGATTTCTAAACTTCTATAAATATTTATAAGACATTATCAGATACCCATTTTCTTTTGCTTGGTATTTTGATTTCAGAATATTTTTATTTACTTTTTAAAAGAAATCATGAATTTAAATCCAGATTGCTTCAGTCATTCATATCAATGCACTAGAAATATGATTAGATTGTATCTTATTTTTCTGATTTACTTTTCTTATTTTAAGAAAACAAAACTCCTTTGCAAGAAGGAGTTCATGATTTGACTGCCAGTCATCACCATGTATTGTTTTTGCTGAATGCCTGGACTTGCCAGTTTGATTTTGATATTGTTCACCTGAAGAATTCCACCCATAGAATCATGCTTTAGGTTGTTGGAAGAAAATATTTGCTTTGACCATGGAATTTTTATGCAAAACTCTTACTAATGTCCTACTTATTAGATATGCTAAGGCTACATTTTTGCATTATAAGTAATCCTCAAGTTACAAATATAATGGAGACTGCCAATTACATTAGTAAGCCAAGAATTAGTTAGAATAAATCAGGTACAAACAGTATGACCACTTCCTGCTTTTGCCCACACATTTGCGAATCAAATGTGCAGGTCATTAAGTGCACATGAGGTATCTCAGGGTGAGGAAGGCTGTGGGGCAGCAATAGAACAGGCCACATGCTTCAGACCACCCAAGACCTCCCCCGACCCACTGTCATGGTCCCTCCCCTGGGGTCCCCACAATTGCTCTTTCCCATCCTGCCAAGCTGGGTCACTTGTGAAGATTTTTCAAGCTGTCTCTTCTCCAGTCTCTCTGCTGTGGTTTCTTTGCTTGCTTGCAATCTTGGCATGCAAAGAGTTTGCAAGTCAGCTAGATGTTGGGGCAGCTAAATTGCATTGCTTCAAGCCTCCCATCACCTTGCAAACACATTTTGCATGGAGAATGGAAGCTTTTGGGGCTGTGACCTTATGTGTGATCATGGCTCCCAGAAGCTTCCAGTCTTGGAGCAAAAAATGTTTGCAAGTCAATGGAGGCTTGAAGCAATGTCTTGCTGCCCCAAAATCTAATTGGCTTGCAAATGCTTTTCAGCTGGATCTGGTGCAGGCCTAAAGTACTGTAATGTGAGATTACACAAGATCAGTAGCGCGAGATCTCACACTACTGGTCTTGCGTGATTCACACAGCAGTACTTTTGGCCTCTGTTCTCTGTGAATAAAATGCCTGTACCAGATCCACAGCAAAAGGCTTTGCAAACATAGGGAAGCCCTCTTTGTTTGCAAAGCCTTTTGCTGTGGATCTCATGCAGGTCTCGATTTTCAGAGAACAGAAGCCTGAAGTATTGTAGTGCAGGATCATGCGAGATCAGTAGCATGAGATTTCATGCTATTGATCTTGTGTGATCTCGCACTGCTTTAGGCCTCTGTTTTCCATGAATGCACTGAAGCAGGCAAAGGAACTGATGGCTCATTAGATCGTTGCAAGGTAAGTGAGTCTCCACAGGACCAGTGCCTTTGGAAACCCAGAAAGGGGGGGAATCGGCAGGGTGAATGTTAAGAGTTTCTCTGCAGTCATTCGTAAGTGTGAATGACTGCTATGGTGCTCCAACATTTGTAACTTTCGGACTGTGTCGTAAATAATTGGGAGAAGTATTATGTCATAACTTCAAATGGTTGTTAAGTGAACTGTTGTAACTGGAGCATTTCCTATATACCATTTGCTGTTTTCCTACTTTAGCATAACATGATTAATATTTCATCATCTTTATGAAATTACATTGTGCATTATTGTATTTGTTAACAAACTCTAGCAAGTTTTCATTGAACTGTTCAACATTTGTGTTTGAAGGATAGATTTGGATTACCATAATACTGATTGATGTGCTTGGATCCAAATGGATATTGTATCTGAGTTCTGATTTTTCAACTCTTTACTTAATAATGGTGACTACTACATTTCTTCTATAATTTCCTTGTCAATAGTAGATGGTTTTCTATTTCTCTGGTATGAAGTGCAGTCAATTTTAGTTCATTGATCCCTAATTTCTACTCTAAAACACCAGATTTGTTTTGGTTCATGGTTCCTACCTTACATGAATCAGTGTGAGAATATCTTTGTAGCATCATGTTTTCCTTTTGCTTCTGATTATATCAGCAGCTGGACATCATTTCAGTTTTAAATACCAGTGCTACTCATTCTGTTGTCCTGATTGTGGATGTTCATTTGGTTTTTTTTTGACAGAATACTAGAGTAGATTGATGTTTCTTCTGGGCCATATTGAGACTAACCTTGTCTATGATCTGTTGATCATGAATGACCCTTATGGGAATCCACCCTCCTATAGAATAGCTCATCGCATTACTGGGCTGTGCAAGTCCCATTATAAGGTAACTGTGCATGAAGAGTAATATTTTGTTTGTTTAAATCCATCATGTATCTTTAAAGCATATGTTACTATTAGTAATTATTTGCCAGCTTTGAGGTTTACTTCTTGCTGCTAACAGAGAAGCAGGGCACTCTATATTCAGTGTTTTCATTCCTCCACCTTCAAATAATATTCATTGCTATAAAATGGATGATTTCTTTGCCATTACTGAAATGGTCCGTATGCTAATTGGTCCATATGCAATGCAGCAGTATTATTAAATAGGATACTGAATTGCAAGGGGAAAATGCCAACAATGGTCACCAGATCCATGATCTCTGTAGCTAGGCAGCCTAAAATGCAAGTAACTTTCATAGTCCTGAATTTGGGGATTCTGTGGAAAGAAAGAAGGAAAGATGGATGGATGGATGTTGTGTTACTGTTGCTTGGCTGTTGCCTACCCATCTAAGAAGTTGGATGGAAGGGGGGAAAAGGGCAGACTTATGGGAGAGCAGCACATATGAAGTGGTAATTCACCTATTTAATTTTTTAAGTAAAGAAATCAAGCATGAAAGTACAGTATCTGCATGAGGAAGAGAAAGAAATAACGAAAGAGATGAAGCTGGATGGCTAAAAGCATCTTAAAGCTTTTAAGATCATTCAATACCTCTATATCAATTTCAAAAGAATTGTTTTTCTCCAAGAATATTGACCAGCATTTAAATAAATGTTAGCAAAGTACTTTTCGTATTAAGTGCTACTTGTATATAAGGTTGCTTCATGCATCCAGGCAATGTAGTTGCCGCCAAAAATATCATTCTTACCTATTAGAATTCTATGCCCAGTGCTAACAAACCACACAAGGTTATTCTTTATCCAGGCTTTGCTGACAAAGCCAAAGCTGGTTGGATTTGCACATATTAAGTTAAAACCTATACATTATAAATCAAAGTGGCTGATTTTACACAACTTGCTTGGCAACATCTAAGCAAATTATAATATGGATTAGTGTGATGGGGTATGGACTCATCTTCTTTTGATTAGTCATTATATAGAAATCTAGTCATCTCCTTGCAATGCTTGCTTTCAGTGTTCATCTGTCCCCATCTAGAATATTGCCATGCCAAAGTTGCTTTCAGTGACAATTGTATCATTTTGAAATATCTGAAGTAGCTTTTAGAATCTCACAGTGAATATTTATAAGTCTGGATAACTGGAAAAACATTTTTGACACCTTCTTGAGAATAAAAGGCATATAGGCAGTATCCAGATTTCCCAAATGTTTCCAGGAACCCATGTATAAGAGGATAATAGCAGTAACAATTGTTCACATGTACAAATATGGTGCCTGTCATTTTTCAGATTTGCAAAATGGGGGCTGTCATTCCTTGTCCGTTCCCAACCAGAGCTTATTTGACTGGGGCCTTTCTCTATTAAAATATCTTGATCTTTATTTTCCATGAAAGAATAATGGCAATATACTCTTTATTTTAAATTAGTGAAGCAGTATATAAGCCTAAGTGCTATTGGTATTCGAGGAATAACTTGTTACAATCATACAGGAAAATATTAATTTGACTGTGTATTATGAGTTTTGCATAATATTAATTTTAAATTACTGGATAAATTTTTGCTGGTGTTTAATTAGTTAATTAGCATTTGGTGTATCGAAACCAGTTGGTGATACAGAACAATTCAAATCTTCTAGACACATCCTACTAGCAAACATAGACTTCTGTAAGTTACAAATCATAAATAACTTAATCTTTTATCAACATTTCATGGCTTTACATATAATTTTTTTTTGTTGCACCTGGATTTTATTTCTATTTCCTGAAAGGAAAAAAGCACATTAATTGAAAAATACCTTTTTATTATATAAAAATATCTTATGCTGTCAACAGTTTTTAGAATCAAATGTGATTTCTATCTATAGTTCTTGGATGTGGCTCCATCTATAGTTCTTGGATGTGATTAAGAGGACCGAGAACACATTTTAGCCTGCTGCTATAATCAAGGGCAATGCTTGTAACAACAATTCATTTTTCTGGTTCATTCCAAATATCCTTGAATTAAGAGTGTGACAGATAGAGGGGTATCAAGGCAAGCATATTTCCACTCAACCCCACCCCCCCTTTAACTCCTCTGAAGATCTTTGTAGATTGATCCAAAGGAGCCATATTTACCTGAGCTTGCTTTAAACGTTCCATCAATTGTAATCCAGATAAAGCAATGCTCCATGTAGACTGACCTGGAGTTATTTAACCCTCTGTATTTAACCCCCCTGAAATTTGATAAATAATGTGCAAAGATTTGCAGATAGTAAGATACTCCCACTCTTGCTTCTACTGTTCTTTTATGGGAACATTATGGGAATGTTATCTCATTGTAATAGAGTACACTTTTATATTCTGTCAGGTTGTTCCCTATTGCAGGCTTTGTTCTTTTTGGATAGTTGGCCAAGGGAAGAGAAAGCATTTAATATCTACCCATCTACAAAGAGTCGAATATAAAAGAAAAAAGCAACTTGGAGCAGAGTGCATTATGATTAATACTGCATCAGTAGAGTGACTGAGATAATTCAGCTTTCATTAACAAAATGACTTAATTCTCAGGTTTTCTGCTCTGCCTTCCTACCTCTCTTTAAAATTCAGGATGAGATCTACTCCAAACTTTCTTTCTGTCTGTTCCCATTTTTTTTCTGATAATATTCCAATAGTTGGTTTGCCATTAAAAAATATAGCCCCTTTGCACCCCCCCTCCCCATGTTGCTATAAAAGCAAAAAAAAAAAATTCTCTTCCCCTGGTTCTCTATTGATTGTTTATTTAATTATGCATCTTACAGACCAACCACTTGGTTAGACGTTATCTCCAATCCACAGGATTGGGTTTCCAGATTTTCCTCCAAAGCAGTGCTTTTTCCTTTTTTTAATATCAAGAGCTGGTATTCCTATTTCAATATGTTTTCCTAAACCATTGAACACTTTTTCAATTAAGTTTTTGGTCTCCCCTTTAAAAGTGTCATGAAAAATTACACCATTTAGATACATTCTGATCAAATTCTGAAAATAAAAGGAAGCAAAAGCAAAGCTTTCTGTTTTGCTCAAAATACCCATTTCTTCTCAGAAGTATCTTGTAGAATTGTCAAATTTGCATTTTTCTTGTTAAATATTTGGATCTAATTTTTCCTTCTGCCTGCACAATTAAGGATACTCAGAAGAACCTTATATTGTTATCCTTACCCAGCATATAGAAAATACAGATACAAAATGTTGTATCTATAATGCAATCACATTGAAATTGAAAACATGTTATTTTGAAGCAATCATTAAGTTATATACTGTACACTGAAAACTGTGTAAACATTGGAAAATAAGAATTGATTAAAACATCAGAAATAATTTTTATTGATTGTAGCATGATATGAAGCTCACCTACTATTTTTGAAGTTTATAAAGAGCAAAAAAACAAATTATTGCTGTAGTATAATATACTGTTCCTTCAAATGTAAATTCTTTGTTATTTTTCAGAATTGTATATTATTTGGTTATAAGAAATTATGAAAAACCACTGATGCTCAATGGAATGAGGACTCTCAATGGATCAGATGACATATTTATAAAAAATTGGCTTTTGTTATAAAAAGAGATAACATCAATAATTAAAATATATTTTACTTGAAATGCTTTAAATTCTGTTTTCCCAGCTCACTGTGAATAAAGCAACATTTTGTTTACCTGAAGTTTCAGCCTATGCAACCTAATATCTATTTGGTTCTGGTCAAATATTTGCAGTTAACATACAATGGCACTGAAAGTACAAAAGTACAGCATTAAAGCTTCTACAATGTATGCATTATATCAATCAAAAACATTTTGAAAATGATTGGATTCCATGACATAGAACAGGACCAGGCAATTTACATCCTCGTTGATACACCTGTGTTCCAGCTTTTAGAGCCATCTAGACATACTTATGCGATTGCTGAAATAATGTTTGATGATGACATTTGCCACTGTACTGTGGCAATATATTGTATGCTGTATCCTATTTATCCAGATAAAGTTAAGTTTTAATTCAATATATTTAAATAGTAATTTTCACAATTATTGTCCTTGTTCCAGTCAGTTTTTGAGTGTAGTCAACATCAAATTATGCAAATATGGTGACTTTTGGCTCCCAAATGGTTACCCAGACCTGATGTAGATATTTACATTATGGTTGTGATATGTGGGATATGTGTCATTTTGGGATGTGTCAAAAACTTTTATCTCATGCTAGGATATGGTAAATGATGTCTTATTATTGTTCTGGATTATTTGGAAGCAATGAAAACAGAAATTACAGGGATGAAGAATCATGGTTGAGTGATTCATCATATTGTTCTACAGAAATAATGCTTAAAATGTTGAACTATGACTGGGGAGATCTGCGTTCAAGCCCATCTCTGCCACTGAAATTCAAGTGTTATTTGAATTATCAGTCAGAATTATCACTTTATACTACACAATAGTTATAACAACAATTGGATAATATGTGTATGTTGCCTGAGCTTCTCGAGGAGTGATGGAATTAAATATATGAAATAAATATACATTTGGTTGTCCTGTTTTGAGCTAAAATAATAAAAGAGAATAAAATGAGATATTACTTGGCAAGATAAGCCTAAGACAATTCATTACATTGCACTTTGCTTTTATTATTCTTCATATGATCCCAATACTATTTTGCTGCTTGTATGGAAAAGGACTGATGAAGTAGCAGCAACTGCTTAGCTAGCCTCCTTCTTCTGACCTAGGAAATTATTACAATAGATGTGGTGCATGATCAGTACTGCTTTACAAATTACTGCTTATAATTCTTAATGTGGCAGAACAAGAACTCCCATTTATTTATTATGCCAAGACTGCAGGACTCACTGGATTCATAATACAAGTGCTGGAAAGACAACGCTAATTTCAATGTGTGTGGTTTGTGGCTGAAAGTCAAATTATGAAATTCCAAGATTCTGGAATGGCAACATGAAACAATATTTCCACAATCTCAAAGTTTGGAAGATTAGTAGCCCTCACTATAGTTTCTTTTACTGCAGAAACCTCAGGCATCCATCAAAGTCATATTTCTATAGAACTTCATTGTAATCTTAGATTATAATTCTATAGAAGGATTTTTGTGGGGGGTTTTTCCCTCTCCACCATTAGAAAATAATATTGCTTGAAGGTTTTCATCTGATATGGAAGCCTACAATTATTTCCCTTGTTCTTTCTAAAATGATTTAAAAACCACAAGAATCACTGTCACTTTTTTCAAATACTTTCTAACTTTTTTTCTTGTTCTGTTAGACAATCAACATAGCAAGGTATTATGTAATACCCAATGGTTTTACAAGAAGGGCTGTTTGTTTATTGTATTAAATGAGATGCTACTATTAATAAGAGTACAATTTTTATTATAGAACAAGAAAGAATTTTATCTACTTCCTCTACATCAGTGGTTCTCAACCTTCCTAATGCTGCGGCCCTTTAATTCAGTTTTTCATGTTATGGTGACCCCCAACTATAAAATTATGGCTCGGTTCCTAAGACCATCGAAAATATGTGTTTTCTGATGGTCTTAGGCGACCCCTGTGAAAGGGTCGTTCGACCCCTAAAGTGGTTGCAACCTACAAGTTGAGAACCACTGCTCTACGTGAATAACATTGAGGTGTTGATTCTCTATAATTCATTGTAAAAAGAAAGGCCCAACCATGTCCAGAAATCACTATAGTGGAAAACAGCTTACATTTGTCACTGATAGCCTGGAATTATTTGGCCCTTCCATTCTGAAACAAATACCTCCTGCTTTATTTTGGATGGTATTTTGATAGGTACATTGGTGGCTTGGATTTGTACAGTATGCTCTGTAATCCTCTCCTCTGGCATCTAAAGCTTTACAATGTTTGCAGTAAATGTTCATGTTGGCAAAAATATTCTCAAAAGTTGTCTTCTTCTGAAAAGGTTTTAATTTCATTGTCTGTTTAAAAATGTGCTCTTTTTGTTAATCGCAAGAGATCATTGAATTTCATTGGCAACTTTTTCTCGCTAAATATATTATTGTGTACTCACACATCCTGACTGCAAAAGTTGATTTTGTTCATAATTAAGCTACTACAGATCATTTAGAGACATTTGTCTGCTGTGTGCATGTGTGTATGCGTGTATGGGTTCCAGAAGTTTTACACACTTACAAAAAAATGGTTTTTCTGTGCAAAGGAATATTTTCAATAGCACAGAAAGCTACAAAAAGCTGCTTGTAATGCAGATAATATGGATGATGATGATGATGATGGAGAAAGATTTCACAAAGCTTATGTGAGGGAAGGAAGATGGCAAAGTGGTTACAACTTTGAAACAAGTTCTATTAAAACATTCTCAAACTACCTTTTATTTTATTTTAATGCCTTGCACAGAGGTTATCATTACACATAATGTTAAGTCAATGAAGAATTTTTACATTTGATTATTAAACAGCCATAGTAGTCTGTTTCACACCTAATGTGAAAGATGGCTTTGTAGGTTAGGCTAAATCATAAATAAACTATATCAAGGCTTAACATTACACATGATCCAAACCCTCTGTGCCAGGGGCGGGTTTCTACCAGTTCTGCCACCTCTGTAGAACTGGTAGCTCTGAAGAGCAGCAGACATAGAACCGGTTCTATGTCTGCTAATGTTTTTGCCCATCCACCCACCCAGGCTCTTGCCTGATCTTTATTTCCTGATTTTTCAACTTCAGCTGCTGAACGAGGCACAGCTGCAGTTAGAAAAGCAGGAAAAGAGGGTTGCTTTAAAGGCTGCTTCTCTGCAGGGGGCTAATGATAATGATTTACAGGAGTGTGGCTTGCAGCCTGCAGGGAAGCTCATGAATCCCGAACAGAGCAGGGGTGGGATACAACCCTGTCATATCCCACCCCTGCTATGTGCTCTATTTTTGCTGGCAGAGTGTTGCAATAGGCTGTCACAGCCGAAAACAGCTTGTGAGGCCATTTCCTCTGACAGAGTGGGCCATCTCAGGCACCCCTGATACAAGTGATAGTGATTGGCCAGGTCTACCCTGGCCACATTCACCTGTGCCCCCTGAGATCAAACACAATCCTGATGTGGCCATCAATGAAATTGAGTTTGACACCCCTGTCCTATTTTTGTCAACAATATTCAGAATAAAATATAGATCAGCCCTTTTTATGAAAAACATGTATTATCACCTTAAAACATATTAAGAGCATGAATGTTATATTATTGAGTAGTATCTGTTTATGACACTGGATTTGAAAGAAACATTAAAAATTATAAAACCAAACTAATTACATTACTTTTTAAATAGCTCACTGAAAGGTAAAAAATGCTCAGTTCTTTAATATCCCACTCTCTTCTATGTAATTTATGAGCAGTATCTGTTGAAAAATTCTTTTTTCCATATGAAAGAATAATTATCAGAATAAAGGAAATAATATAACAAGTTTAATTAAAGAGTTTCTATCTTTTTCATTCAGCTGTAACTATTTCTAAATATCTTTTGGCATAATTTCATTTATTTGATTTAAAACCAGTATTTTTGTTCAAATTCACATGCAAGTACATAGGAGAAGGGAAAAAAAATCCATTCAACATTATTCCAACATTTTAACATTTAAAAGCCCAAATTTGAATGCTAATCTTCTTCATGACTCTTAATGGCAAAAGATTCAAAATTAATTCCAGAGGGAACTGAAATGTCAGTTGTAGAAAAAGAGAGAGAAAAAAACTGATGGTTTAAATTGAGTCTGGCTTTTTAATATGAGACAGACAAGAAAGAAAAGTGGTTATATTATCTGGCTTCTTGGAGACATTATTCCAAACAAAGGATTTAGAAGAATACTGCAAAATGGAAAAAAAAGCCACATCCAAATAAAACAGAACATATTGGGCAGTAAAATTGGCCATTAAAAAAACCATTCACTAAACCCCTTTCACTAAAGGGGTATTGTAGACACAGTTGTAAATGTATGTGACAGAACTGTTTATAGTGTAACTTTTCATCATTTCTGTGCATGCATCTATGCATGAGACAAACATGTACCTTCTGAATAAAAAAAATTAGACTATTGTGTGTTATCTACAGTTCAAGAAAATCAACGTCTCCAATTTTTCATAGTAATAAAAATTTCTTAAATAGAAATTCTTCTGCTGTATTTCTCTAGCATCAGATTAAGGCAAAAGTTATTTAGATAAATAACTTGTAGTCATGTGACAATTGACAATGGTTAATTATATATTTATTAAGAGAACACAGAGTAGTATCATAAAAGTTGTGCATGTCAACTTGTCTTCTGCATCAAATTAACTTGGATCATGATGGAACCCTTAACTCAAGGACAAAAAATCTGGATTCATGTGGAAACTAGAACAGTCAATTATCACATTATTATATGGAATTTTCCTGCTAAGTTTGGGGAGAATTGTGTGTTGCAGGTAGCTATAACACAAATGAGAATCTTGTTAGGCGATGGAGAAAAATGCAGTATCTCAATTTTGGGAGGGTGTTCGTTCAAAACAGTTTTATATTTAAAATAATTAACTTGTCAATATTTTTCATTTATGTCAGTAAGGTGAATGTTAAAATATATTCATAAAAATTACTTCCATTATTACTGTGTTTATTTTCCTGGATCACTGACTTTGGAGGAAAATTATATAAAGGAAGCAATGGAAGAAGACCTCAAATGAAAATTTTGCTTCAAGTTCTTTCTTACTCAAAGCTTCTCAGTGTACATTTGTTGAATTCAAATCTATTTATAATAGGAGAAGGAAAGAAAGAAGGAAACAATTAAGGAATTAAAAAATAGCACATTAGGATTAGATTTATCAAAATCTTTCCCCGCCAAGGTTGACTCTACTGTTGGAGAAAAGTTGAATTGTTCCTTTGCTATTCTCCAGAAAAGATCTCTTCACCTTGCTTTATGGATTAACAGTATATGCTAACAGGCTGTTTCAGGCAACACAGTCAGTTCTGTTGTTTGCTTATATGAAAGGTAGGACACTGGTTGAAGTTAAAAAAAAGGGATCAAGGCTATATATTAAGTATTTCCCAGTAGTGGGAGAAAGTCTATTTAGATAAGGGTTAGAGTTGCTCGAATGAGAAGAACTGGACAAGCTCCTTGTCTTCCAGAGAAAAAAATAAAGTCCAGTTGCCTTTTGAAAAAGTACCTTTTAAAGAACCACAACCTGGGTTTCTGAGAATCTCCACAGACAAATCTAGGATGGCTTCCTGTGAAGAATATCTTGATGGAAGATAGGAGTAGCTGTCCTCAATGATTTTCAATGTACTTTCTTGCTCACTATTTTTCTTTGGACTTTGAAGAACTGAACTTTCTTCTTCATATTTTTACTATTGTCAGGTGACCAAACCTGTTTGTCTTTAATATTAGTGATTTTCAAAATTTAATGCAACAATTAAGCAAGCAAGCAAAGACATGAATATGAAATATTTGAATATATTTGAAATCTATTAACTTGAAAGTTGAAAAGCCCCAAGCCCCCCAAAATGATACTTCTGTAGCATTATCTACAATCTATATGTTACATAAATATGCGCAGATGATAGCATTTGTTCCACTATAAAATACTTTAAAAAATGGAAAAAGATCAGTTGTCACATTCTGTTCATCCATAAACATAGGACTGGAAGACAATATCTCACAGGCAAATAATTCAGGAACTGTTTCCAAAACTAAAAATCATATACAGCCAACATAAACAGCAACCACTGATAGTCTTGTTCATGATGATAGTTAATGCCACTACTCTTAAAAACTATGCAGGATTAGATTTAGTTAGAATTTGGGAGATGGTGAGATATTCCAACATACAGGCTAGATTGAGAAATTTGAATAAATCTCAGAGGAATGCCATTCCTGAAAATTGCATGGAAGTTCAATGTAACTGTTAGTATTGTAATAATGCAACTATTGTATAGTATTACAAAATAATTTTAAAAACTTTAAAATACTTCAAAACCATTATCAAAACTAAATTTTGATTGTCGAAGCCACACCTGAAAATTGAGGGAGACAACTGCTGCAATGAGCAAGTCAATAATGCAAATCAGATGGGAGCAAGATATGAATGTAGAATCCCAGATATCCTCCCTCCCTCCCTTCGTCAGGATCTAGAACATTGATTTTCAACATTGGTAACCCAAAGATGTATGGACAGCATGCTAATAGGGAGATTCTGGAAGTTGAAGTCTGTACATCAAGTTGAAAAACACCAATCTGGATTAATCTTTGGCTTTTGGATGGGACTCCACCAGAAAATCCTAAATCTATAAGCTAATTCGGGAAGGAAACGCCAACACTAACACAGCAGAACTGCAACAACAAACTTACTTTTGCCACTCAGAAAACTACATCACATATTATAATTCATATAATTACAGAGATTAAGCATAATTTAAGAAAATTTTTAAAAATTCACCAATTTTTTTATAAAGTTGTCAAATTGAGGGCAATTATAGCATTCTACTTTTCCATGTACAAAAGATTGGCATTTAAAATTCAGATTTGTTCTATCATTGTAAGCTAAATGTATCTTGTTCTTTAAGGAAGGTGTTATAGCAATATAGGTGGAAATCATTATATTCATATAGTCAAAAGTAGTATCAGAGATGAACATAAGAGTTCTGAGATTATACATTGACTGTATAATCATTATCTCTTTATCTTAAAACATATTGCATATTGCAAACCAGCTACTTTGGTTCTAAACTGTAAAATATGTCTTTCCATATTGTACAAATTCAACAAATTGTATTTTATTATGTTGAAAACCAACTCATGTTTTTCCTTGCGAATTAAGCCTAACTCATATCTTTTACAGTATCTTTGGCATTTTATATGCCTTTATATATTGGATTGTATCCATAGAGTTATTTCTCCCACTTAAATCCTGTTTCAGGCATTGCATAATATATGTGAGTGTAAGATTTTTAGAGAGGAAAATATGGTTTTGTTTTTCTTCTTTCCCTCTTGCATTATGAAAATGTCATTGTTTATCAATTAAATTTATATATATATATATATGTCCATTTCACTTTATATAGTTCACCACAATTAAAATAGCAATAAGAATGTTAAGATAAACACAACAACATAAAAGCATCCTAGAAACAGGATTAAAAATTAAATACTATTAGATATAAAACATTATCCAAGCATAAATGTAATTGCATAAAAATGACACAAGGGGGCAGACCCATACTATTTAGTAAGATCTATTGAAAGAGAAGGTGAAACTTTTAAGTAGTAAATTGTTGATTCATTCAGGGCAGCAAAACAACCTTAACAAATCATATCCTTAGCAGGGATATAGTTAAGTATTTTTAATCAGCATGCTATTGCATGTATAATTTTTATCTTTTAAAAATAAACTATTAGCAATTCCAAAAATGCTTTTTTAAAAGGCAACTGAACTTTCTTATTTTTTCTTAAAAATGTTTCACTTCTAATCCAAGAAGTTTCTTCAGTTTTGACTTCAGTCCTGGATGACTGAGAATTTCCATAGACATTCAATATTAGCAATTTTTCTTCAGAGATGTTGACAAACTTTGGCAGTGCCAGATTTCCCCTGAAGGATAAAGTTACAGATGGTTTCAAATACATAACTTTTTTCAATAGTTGATCTGGAATCTTACAGTTTAAGACAGATGTCAAACTCAATTTCATTGAGGGCTGCGTCAGGGTTGTGTTTGACCTTGGGGTGCTGGGTGGCGTGGCCAGAATGGGTTTGGCAAGCTCAACATAACTCATGTCGGGGGCACCAGTGGTGGCCCAGGTGGGGCTTTGATTCTTTATCTCCAGCATAGGAAGGTGAGACCAGGGAGAGCGCCAAACCCTTTTCTTCCAGAGAAGCCATGCTGTCTGCTGGGGTCCAGGTGCTAAAGCAATACTTCCTTTCTTTCCTTCCTTCCTTCCTTCCTTCCTTCCTTCCTTCCTTCCTTCCTTCCTTCCTTCCCTTCTTTTTCCTTCTCTCTTCCTTTTCCTTACTTCTTCCTTCCCCTGTGCTTATTTTTCCTTCTTTTGCTCTCTTCCCACTTTTCCTTCTTTTTCTTTGTCTTTCCTCTTTCTCCTTTCCTGTCCCTTCTTCTATGCTTAAATGCAAAAGGGGAAACATTTTTCCTTTCTTTTTGTTTTGCTTTTAGTTTGTTTTGCTAGCCCCCTGCCATTGTAAAAGGAGCTCCCCAAGCTCCAATTTTTGCTGGCAGAGACACTGCGAGCCGGTCCTTCACTGTTTCCAGGCCAGATCTAAGCACCCTGTGGGCAGGATCCAGCCTGTGTATCAACTCATAAATATTTCTCTGGTCTTTTAGAGTTGCCAACAGAAAGTGGGGGGAGTAGTGTAGCAGCTTGCGAAACCGAAACTGCATTCCATGGATTTTTTCATAGATAAGTTTCCAGGCATCTGAAGTTTCTGCCATGTAAAATTCTAACTGGAGAGTATGATTGATGACTTTAGATATGGATGTGTCCCATTGGAGAATATGAATTATGATACACCCAGGGGGTGGGGGAAAATCAGGGTCAAGGGTGGCAATGAATGATGTGTCTCAGATGTGTCTCTACCCCCAGGCAGCGCCAGACATGTCTTTTCCTAATAAATCTTTTTTAAGGTTTGAAAATCCATCTAGAGACTCATGATTTAAATGGGGGTAACTACCGGAGCCCTGATATTGCAGGCCTTGAGTTTGACATCCCTGGTTTAGGATATGTTAATTTCTCCCTTCAAAACAGAACGAGTTCTAATCTTAGAGAAATCCAACATGAGATCCAAACTTCAATAAATCACAATAGTCTTCAAAGCCAGCTGTTCCTAATTTTTGAAGTTCTGGCTCTGGGAAAATTTATAAAGGACTGTTCAGTTTGAAGGGGAGAACATTTTCTATCTTTTCAGAATATGTTGGTGATCATGCTATTTCACACTTCGTTCTAATACATCCAGCAGAATAAGACAATGCAAAGAGATGTCATAAGAACAGATGGATGAGGTCATGGATTGTCATGATACAATACATGGTCCATCTTGATTGGACAGTCAAATGATTATCCAAACAGAAGCTAATGATAAGGTTCCTTATTCATCTCAAGACTGGCACGTTCACTGTTTGTTTACTTTAAGTGTCTGTCTCTATGACAAAATGTGCTTATTTCCGAGGAATAGTGTCTATAATCAGAAAAACAGGAAAAAAAATATTTTGCATATTAAGTGATATTAAGTGCATATTGTGCAGACCACTAGATGGTAGCAAAGAACTAAGCTTGTATGTCATTTGCTAACTTTTACAAGAATATGCTTTAGTCTGTTCCCACACAACATAAATGCCAGAATGCTAGAGAGAGAGAGGGAGGAAGGAAGAGATGGAGAGGGGAGGAGGAGGAAGGGAGAGGGAGTGGGAGAGGGAGAGGGAGAGAGAGACAGAGACAGAGAGAGAGAGACACACACACACACACAGAGAGAGAGAGAGAGAGAGAGAGAGAGAGAGAGAGAGAGAGAGAGAGAGAGAGANAGAGAGAGAGAGAGAGAGAGAGAGAGAGAGAGAGAGAGAGAGAGAGAGAGAGAGTTCTCTAATGTGCAAAGGAATGAGGAGGATTGGGGTTTCCTGATTTGAAGTTGTATTTTGCAGCAGGATCTGAAGTTTTGATGTCATTGTTTTATATGGTACAGTAAAGTTAAGATTAATGCAGATATTGTAAATCACATTTTAGAGTATGAAAAATGAAACCAAAAGTGCAAAAGGCTGCAAAGGAATTTCTAATGGTTGCTAATGGTTTTCATATGCATAGTTAAGGAAGAAATTTAAAACAGACAATTGAACATTTGGAATTGAGCAGCAGAAGACATACTGTACTTTTCGGAGTATAAGACACTCTGGAGTATAAGATGCATCTAGCTTTTGGGGTGGAAAACAAGAAAAAAAATCTGCCTCTTATTTTTTTATTAGTGTACATAGAAAGAGCAACATGTTCAAAATCCATATAGATAGTGTGGACAGTGCGCTTTCTATTTATGTTAATTTTTAAAAATGTGCCTCTTCCTTCCAGCATTCATGGCCCGTTCACCATGGCCCATGCACCATGGCCCATTCACTGTGGCGCACTTGTGCCACCACCCGTAGCCCATTTGCCGTGGCCTGTTCACACCATGGCCTGTTCACCTCTGCTGCCTGATTGCCATGGCCTGTTTGCTGCTGCTGCCACTCGTTTACCATCGACAGCATGGCCCCTTTGTCATGGTCTATTCAGTGCTGTTGTGGCCTATTTGCTGTGGCCTGTTTTCTGCTGCCCATTTGCTGCTGCCACTGTAGCCTGTCCACTGTCGCCCATTTGCCACCATCTATTTACCACCACTGTCACCCACTCGCTGCCTCTGCCCATTCTAAAACAGTTGACTGGCACCGCACCAACCACTTCCCCCTCCACAACAATATTTGCTGCACAGACATTTCCTCCCACTTTTTTTTGGAGGGGGGGAGTGCATCTTATAATCTAAAAATATGGTAATTTAGTGTTAAATTATGTACAATTGATACATGTATAACTGATAAAATTCTTGTTAGAATTTGAAATGTAGGAAGATGCAAAATTGTGCCTTATAAAATGGCCTACAAACTTTTATTATAATGTATTGTTGGAACAGCAGGAAAACATGGCTGAAAAAATTGAAATTCATGCAGTTTTATCATTTAAAAGAATTCTTTTAAATAAAATGTTCTATGGCTCCAGAAAAAAATATTTTAAATATATAAAGATACTTCATATTGGAAATGAATACTTTATATTGGAAATGTGAAAACATTAAAGTATATTTTATTGTGCCTTGAAAACTTGTAAAAAAAGGCTGAGAAAATTGGATTCAAACACATGCAACAATGCAGATAGGCACCCCTGGCAATGAGCATAGTTACTAGTTAGCCTGCAATACTGCATTCTTTCTCAGTACTGATAATTCTCAATACTGTATCACCAAAGTTTTTTTTCCTGGAACTAATGTGATAGACCAGGGGTCGGCAATCTCAAACACTCAAAGAGCCATTGGAACCTCTTTCCAGTGGTGGAATTCAAAAATTTATACTACTGATTCTATGAGCATGGTTTATTTGGTGGGCGTGGCTTGGTGGTGCCTCGCCTAGCCCCTCCCCTCCCAGCCATTCCTTGTCACACCCAGCCTTAATGTATCTATAGTTTTGTAAAAATGTTGTTCACTTTTTTGACTTTATTATCTATGTACTATAGATGTATTTTCATGGACCACTGAAAGGAGGAAATGGCTCACGTGCTTCTTTATTTATTATTACTATTCCCTTCAGTATAAAACATCACATACTAGGAAGAACATATTAAGTTGGACTTATGCAACCTGATGTACACACACACATATTTATGCTCTGGACTAGACATTGAATGCATGTAAATCCCTGAAAAATATGTGGTAGCCCTGGGCAAAAAAAGGTAGTAAAATCACTCTAGGTATAGGGACAGTGTAAAATATTAATACATGATAAATAATAGAACAATTAAAAATAATAGCACAGAGTTTTCTCTCTCTACCTTTCTATTTCTTTTTCTTTTGTTTCTCTCTCTCTCTCTCTCTCTCTCTTTCTCTGTCTCTCTCTCTCTCTCTCTCTCTCTCTCTCACACACACCGTCTCGCTCGACCTCATCTCTCTTCTACCAAACACACACACACATCAACACCTTTCATCCATGCCCAAGAAGGAATAGAATATAGTGGGGGGAGGACTTCTTAGGTTTATAGAGAAGGGCACCCCTGGAAGCTGTCTATCTCCACCACACAGATTGCTGTGATTCATAGGAATGGGCTCTATTTGCAAATAGGATCTCTTTGCAAATTCTATTTTAAGGCTGAAAGAAGAGGTTGATGGTCAGATGAGTGTCATGCTAGAATTCACGGGAGCACACAAATCCCTCTGGTTCTCCCTGGATTGGTCAGTAAGCGCATAAGGCATCCCCCTTCCCCGTCCTGCCGGAGGAAGTGGAGGGAAGCAGCTCCCTGGAGGCATGGGCGTTTTCGTCACGAGGGGAGAGGATGGGGCTTATTGAACTGTTTATTGAATTTCTCTCTAGCCATGTGAGCTATGGAGACGACTTTTTCCTTATTGCAGAGGATAAGGTTTCGTACAAAATGCCTCCAAGAGCTTCCAAACCCCAGTCCGCTTGATGGTTAGAGTGGCGAGAGAGGTCTGGTGGCCCATCTCCCTAAAGAATTGGTCAAGCCTGCAGAAAGCTTGGATAATTCTGCTCTTTCAAACATTTTTCCCTTGGAGCAATTCCAAACAGCAACTATAAACAATCCACTCTGGGAAGAACTGAATAAACTCACGAGCAGCTCTAGTCAGCAGTGGGGCGGTGGGATAAGGAAGTAATTGGGTGGTCACTCTCCCAAAGATCTCTGCCATCCCACTCCAGCCCTCTCTCTCTCACTCATACACGCCATTCTCTTCCTATTTTTTCTTTCTTTCATTTCTTTCTCTCTCTTTATTTTTCTTTCTCTCTCTCTCTCCCTCTCTCTCTCGCATACACACACACCTGGCCTGACTGGGACAGTGCAAGAAGTCAGAAAGCAAGCGGCTACAGGTGTGGAGGTGCTGCTACGGGAAGCAGCCCCAGGAGTCCCCCTACCCTCCCTTTTGGAGCACCTCTTACCATGGGGTCAGACAGATATTCCTCCTATATGGAGTCAGCTCCTATACAGCCCCATCTTCCCAGAAGAGCAGCAAAAAGCCTGCTTGGGTGGGGAGGAAGGAAATCCCTGCCCTGCCCGTTCTGGCTGGCAGCTCTGCTCTCCTTGCTATTCCAGGTTCCAGCACACTGGCCAGCTTGGATATGGGTCATTTGATGCCCCGCCAACAAACGCTTCCCCGTCAGCTGCTTCTTCTGCTGCCGAGAGCAGTTCTCGCCTGTCTCTCACTGCTGCTTTTTTGTGGAGGCATGGCTGCATGTGTGAACTACTGCCACCCTCTTACCTGCAGTGGTGGCAGGCTGGCCAGTACACCGGAACCTGGAAGAGAGCAAGGGAAACAGAAGCACTGGCCCATCATGCAGGTCCACCCCATTGAGCCCGCTGCACTGGACAGACTTGCCCACGCACCTTCTCCTTGCAGAAAGTCCTGGCCTCATGTGTTACATGTTAGGTCCTGGGACTTCCTGCTAGGAAATGGAGCATGGGCTACCGGCTCAGTTCTGGCTAGCAAAGAAGCATCAATTGAGAGAAATCTTGCACCAAAAAAAGAGGCAGAAGCTGCTGGCGGGGAGCCCTGCAGTTCTCAGCTCTGGCTTCCTGGAAGCCAGGAAGGTAAGGTCGCAGCCATGGACAATGAAAGAGGCAGTCATAGGGGAGGAAGTGAGGAGATTAAGGGCCAGGCCAGGGCCTCTGAAGGAGGGGAAAATAGGCGATGCATTATACCTAAGGGAAAGCGGGTGGCAAGTAGGCGATGGCTCTGGGGCAAGGCTGGAGCTGGGGAATCACATATTACCTGACCCAGCCAAGGCAGCTAGCAGTTCCAGGGCCTCAGAGAATAGTGCATGTCCCTGGGGCCCCGGCCCCAACTCAAGGCAAAGGCTCAGTGGGGGGCATGCATTGCTTACCTTTGGTGAGCTGAGTCGACCGGGCATCAACAAGGCAACTGGTGAGGCGATTAGCTGGTCTATGTGGTGAAGGCAATATATATAGAGCGGAGGTGGGTGGGGTGAGCATTGAACGGCTGGAAAAGATGATCGAGC
Organism: Laticauda laticaudata; assembly: GCA_004320025.1. Taxonomy (NCBI): domain Eukaryota; kingdom Metazoa; phylum Chordata; class Lepidosauria; order Squamata; family Elapidae; genus Laticauda; species Laticauda laticaudata. Next base: position 45,733 of record BHFT01027437.1, read on the forward strand.
ATCTGGAAGGGGCGGGCAACCGTATCAGTTTGGGGGCATGGCCAACCAGAAGTTGCTACCAGTACCACAACCCACACCAAATTCTTCCTACCGGATTGCCTGAACCAGTGCGAACCGACTGAATACCACCTCTGCCTGTTTCCCACAGAAAAGAAAATACTGGGAGCCACAAAACCTTTCTTGTGCATTTACAAATCAAACTGATTCCCTTTTTCAAAAGAATTGGGTTGCATTTGGAGATAATTCAGGAATTATAATTGGTACAAAATTTTACAATGGGCTGTTTGTTGGTAAGAGTTATTTTTGCAATGTTACATATAATTTTACATAAAACTGTGTCCTGCTTCACTCCTGGATACCCTAAGGCAGCAGTTTTCAACCTGAACAACTTTAAGATGTGTGGACAGCATGCTGGGGAATTCTGCGAATTAAAGACCACACATATTAAAGTTTCCAATTTATCAACCTATCCAATGGTCCTGTACTCTTCACATCAAAAGGCTAACTGCATTAATTCTACCTAGTTCCAATACCAGGCAGATATTTATGAAAGGAGTATTTTAACTACTACTACTGCTGCTGCTGCTGCTGCTTTTTTCATTTTTCAGAGATAATAATGTCTGTCAAGTCTATTATTTTCTCTCTTTGTTTCTGGAATGAGATAATTTCAGTCCAGGGATTGATTGGGTTTCATTTGAAGTTGCTAAATGCAGTGCATTTTTGAAAAGAAATGGGTACCATATCAATTGCGGGCGCTGACAGTCTAGAAAAAAACAGTCCAGTGGCTGCTACAACAGAATATATTTTTTAAAATAATTTGTTGAGTTTCATGCCAGCTGGAGAATGAAAAGGAGATCAGCAATGGATAAGGCCAAAAACCAAGTTGAGTGGGACTATCCATTCCATTTGTTAACGATAGCTCTTTTTTTCTTGTTCCTTTCTTTTTCTCTGTTTCTATTCTCCTCTCTCTTTTCCTCCCATCTAGTTTAAAGCCAGACAACCAGTAGATTGCCTCTCCTAAAGCACTGTATTGATTGCTTACAGAGAACTTTTAAAATTATCCCAAGTATATATAATGTATCCATCACATTCTGGTTCCTTCTTTTGGAGAGATGAAAGATGCTTGTCAGATCTACTGTCATGTATTCCACTCTCCATTTGCAGCTGCTAGCATATTGAATATCTTTTGTAACTATCAGGCCTGCTGTTTCCTCTAGCATATCAAGTAGAGGATGGATAGGCTGATTTAAAAATGTCACAGATGAAGGAATGAACATCAGAAAACAAAACATAATAAACTGTCAATCTGGACACGAGTCTACTCTTTAATGCTATACCCTATTGCTAAAGAAAGAGAAATCAACAAGCAGCAGAAGAACACAGAAAACAATGTATTGGTACTGTATTCAGTCTTTAAATCGCTTGTTGAAAATGCAAATATGCATGTATTTTTATGCATTCATGAACATATATTGTGCAAGTCTTCAATTCTCAGTCAAAACATTGTAGATTAAGAATAATTTAAAACATATCTCAATACTGATAATAATCTTGGAGTTTTAGATGCTGCTAACGCATCCTGATAAAACAGAATTTTTAATAGTATATCTTGCATTTTGCAATTTTAAGCAATCCAAACTTTTTTTTTTGCATAAGTCAAATAATTTAAAAACCTGATATAAACTAATTTTTTATAATTCATATTGCTACTTTAGTCCCTCTTTCAAGCTTATCTACACATTTCAAACTAAAATTATTCAAGATTATGTTTATAATATGAAAAAACCTGTTTATGTTTTCAAATGAATGAGATAACAGATAATCAGAGTTGGAAGGGACCTTGTAGGTCATCTAATCCAACCCCCTGCCCAAGTGGGAGACCTTATACCATTTCTGACAAATGGCAGTCCAATCTCTTCTTGAAAGTCTCAAGTAATGACACTTCCACAACTTCCAAGGGCAAGCTGTTCCATTGGTTGATTGTTCACACTGTCAGAAAGTTTCTCCTTATTTCCAGATTAAATTTCCCCTTATTNCTCCCCTGGTCCTTCTCTTCACTAGACTAGCCATGCCCAGTTCCTGTAACCGTTCTTCATATGTTTTAATCTCCAGTCCCCTAATCACCCTGGTTGCTCGTCTCTTTACTTTTTTTAGAATTTCAACATCTTTTTTATAATGTGATTACCAAAACTGGATGCAGTACTCTAGGTGTGGTCTTTATAGAGTGATATTAGTACCTCACTTGATCTCAATTGTATCCCTCCGTCTAGCTTTTTTGACTGCTGCTGCACACTGCTGGCTCATATTTAGCTGGTTGTCCACTAAGACTATATAGTTATTCACATATTTTTATATACATGTTTCAATAGTTTTGCAATATTGGAAATGCTTACTACAGTCTCTTCCAATTGACAGTACACTCTACCAAACTTAGCTAATCTTTTTGATTTTTTTGTTGTTGCTGTGATCAGTTAAAACAATTGTACTGAAGGAAGTGCAAGAAATCAGCTTCAAATGTTTATATCCTTAGGGATATTGTCATACTTTTCCCCACTCCAACAAAATAAATGCCATGGGCTCATGAATCAGAGACAACCAACATCTATAAAATGCATACATTTAAATGCATTAGAGGAAATAAAAAATTACTAGCATAACATATGCCATGTCCTTCTCTTCTAACATCCAGCAGAGTCTGAATATAGAAGATATAACAATATAACATGGACTTCTAGAATTTTTCATACAATTTATCTATTATTTACATTTTTAGAAGTCATCCAGGCCCACATCAGAGATGAACAAGGAGTGAGATATTAATGCAAACTTAATTAGAAATCCAACTTGCAAACTATTCTAAAAAATAATTATTTGATGCAAATTCTTCAATAACACATAAGAAAAGGAAGACTACACAAATAGTGGAAAATATTTTCAGCCTCTGCCTTTCCAACTGAATTGTTTTTGTATGTTTAAACATATTAAATTTAGTGAAATTAAATAATATGCTTGTATTAAAAGTAATCCTTACTACACAATATTACAGAAAAGCATGTAAACCTTGATATAAAAGACCTGAAATAATCTTGCATGGTTGCTCTAGAATCTGTGTATATATAGTATCACATTTATTTTAACTATATCTATTCACCAAAATAGTTATGACACTGGAAGATATCATATAACAGTAGGAAGAGACAGAAGGCAGCAAATCAGAAGATAAACTAGATGGTACATCAGAGTATGACAGTGGAGAAACCAATAAATATTGTGAACTGAATTTGAATACTTCAAGTTCAGTCTGATTTCAGATTTCAAAGAATAATATTTTTAATATAGGCCAGTCTTGATATAGTGGAGTGAATGGCAGCTTGGTTATGTCAAGCATACAGTATATCCTTCATATTTGGGCAAATTATTTTGGCACATCAGCATGAGCCAATCAATATTGCCTTTAGCTGATCAGTTGGAAAATACAGAAAAGTAGCATTTAATCTGTGCTCCATCTCAAGCGACTGTTTTGCCAGTGCCATAAAAATCACAAATGCAAAAGGAAAAAAATATTGATATTCTTTCCCTGCTGCATTTTTGGGAGATTGGAAAATGGTCTGATAGCAAGCTTTGTAGAACTGCAGAGATTAAAAAAAAACCCCTGTCAACTGCAGAGATTAAAAATACCTGTCAACTTCACAAATAAAGAAAGAGCTAAACCTGCATGTGTGAAATATAAATGTTATATAGATTGTAGTGGGTGTGCATGAAAAAATAATTCATAGTTGCATAATTATTCAATAAATTAGGAGCAAAAGAACTTATTTCCTGCCTTTTATTTCTTTGTTCATACTTTGTACACTTTTAAAATATTTTGCATAATGTTTCTAATCTGAAAAGATATAGTAGATTAGTAGTTATTAAACAAAGATCAGACAGGATTGAAGATTATTTGGCCCTGCGGGATTATTTGGCCTTTGTCTCCCTGATAATGGGGATACAATGATAACAAATTGAACAAGTCCTGACAAAGCTACTTGTCATTATATGCTAGAGAAGAAAAATACCTTCTCTGAATGTCAGCCATGATATTTACAATTTAGGGATAATGAATGCTGAAGAATATAGGAACACCAGCTGTACACTTGGTACACTGGGCTATGGAAAAGAGACAGATGGAATGAATAAATATAAAATGCCCTACAAAATACAGTCCTGCTCCAGAATTGAATTCAGAGACATAGACCAAATTCAAGTTTCTGAAACACCTGGCATATGAGTCAATATGATCAGCGGACATTGCTGTGCCATTCTTGTTGAAGAGAAAATTTGATTTCACAATATATGGCTAAGGGCAGTTAGTGGCTCTTCATATCACTTCTTTATGAGAATATATGAGCCTTCCAAACAAAGGGCACAAATGATTATTTAGTTGCCCAAAGGAACAGAATTTAACTTTTCACTTTAATCCTTATGCAAAACCCATTTCTAGATTTCCATTATCACTTTGGCATTCAGAATGTTTACACTGAAGTGTAAACTTGTTTATCACAAAATTACTTAGACTTATATACCACTTCACAGTGCCTTACAGCTCTCTCTAAGTGGTTTATAGAATCTGCATATTGCCCCCAACATATTGCCTCATTATAAAGTTATTCCTCATTTTTTTGTATTTGTAAATAAATGTACTGATCTTAGAGCTTAGACATCCATTTGTAAGAGAGCCATTCAGTGAAGAATAAGACAAGTGAGTTACATGTCATCTGTGCACTCATACCAACAAATACATATGAATATTGATAAAAGAGCTAAAAGCACGAAAGAAAAAACATGTAGAGTTGCTCATCTTCCTTTTGCTTTTGTTTCTTGTGGAGAAGCTAACCAGTTCCCTCAGGGGTGGGATTCAATTTTTTTAACAACCGGTTCTGTGGGCGTGGCTTAGTTGGTGGACATGGCTTGATGGTTATGTGACTGGCTGGACATGGCCAACTCAACATCACTCACATCGAGGGACGCATCTCCTTGCCTGGCCTCTCATGACTGTGGGGATGCTGCAACAGTTATATGTGAAAAAAGGTCATAAGTCACTTTTTTCAGTGCCGTTGTAACTTTGAATGGTCACTCCACACAAGCAAAGTACCAGCAAAGGAGTGGGGAAAAAACTCCAGAGAGGTTCCTGAGACAGGAAGTCTAGTCCTGCCAAGAACATAATAAGGGTTAACGAAGAGGCAGTTTCTGTAAGCAAGAGCAGAATGTTTCTTTCCTGACTTCCTTACAGGATTAGGCCAGTAATTTCTTCTAACAACTGATTCTCTTAACTGCTTAGACTGTTAACAACCAGTTCTAGCAAATAGGTGCGAACCTGTAGAATCCCACCCCTGAGCTCCCTAACCACCAGATGGATTTGTAATTGGTTGACAAACAATATGCAGTCCTAAGTGGAATTAAGTTCACATGGAGTGAAGTAGGCAATGGAGTACCCCAGGATTCTGCTTCAGACCCAGTATTCTTCAATATCTTGATAAATGATTTAAAATGAGGGAATAGAAAGGGAACTCATCAAATTTTCAGTTGCCACTAAGCTAGTAGGAATAGCCAATAGCCTAGAAGATAGACTCAAGATCCTACAGAATCTCAACAGATTTGAACATTGGGCTCTATCTAACAAAATGAAAATCAGTTTGTATAAAAATATTTTACAGTTCGGGAAGAAAAGCAAATTTTGCAGGTACAGACTGAGTGAAACTTGGCTCAATAGCAATAACTTTGAAAGACTTCTTAGAGTCCTAGTATTCAATAACTTAAACTAAACATGTGCCCACAGTGTGTGGCAGCAGCCCAAAAAACTAATGCAATATTAGGCTGCCTTAATAGAAGGATAGAATCAAGATCACATGAAGTGTCAGTACCGCTTTACAAAGCTGAAGTAAAATCATCCTTGGAATTCTACATTCAGTTTTGGTCACCACAATATAAAAAGAATGTTGAAAAATTGGAAAGAGTCCAGATAAAAGCAACAAAGATGATTAGGGGGCTGGAGGCTAAAACTTATGAAAAACAGTTGCAGGAATTGGTTATGTCTACCTGTAATATAGTGGAATGAAGGATTGGCGGAGACATGATACCAGTGTTTGAGGAGCTACCCCAAAGAAGAGGGGGTAATCTATTCTCCAAAGTACCTAAAAGTAGGATCAGAAACAATGGATGGAAATTAACCAAGGAGAGAAGCAACCTAAAATTAAGGAGAACATTCCTAACAATGAGAGCAATCAAACAATGGAATAGGTTGCCTTCAGAAGTTGTGAGTGCCCTATCACCAGAGGCTTTCAAAAAAAGACTGGATAGCCATTTGTCTGAGCTGGTATAGAGTCTCTGGTTCGATTAGAAGACCTCATGGGTCCTTTACAATTCTGTTATTCTATATTAGGCATTCCTTCTTTGTCAGTGATTTCCAGCTTCCATCACAAAGATTCCTAAGGAAATTGGTTTGATTTGGGAACAGCTTCCTGCCTTGGTTGTCTTTATTTTTTAAAATGTATTTAATAATTTCTAGAATAATTCACTTTCAGCAGAGTAGCCTTGAAGTGTAACCCAGAAACTGTCACTGTTGGAACAGGGTTTGCATTGCGACTCTATCTGGAGAAAGCTACTGATATGGAGGTCTTTGTATTGTTTAAAATAATAGTTCCTTCAACAATTCAGACACAATATCCAGTTATCACATTGCAGAGACAAGAATGATCCAATCTTAGGCAGAAATTTCATTATCCCACAGGATATTAAAATCTTGATATTAATGTTGTCAACATTCCAATGATAAATAGAACTTGAATAATAATTACTGGCTAGAAAATATATTTAAATAAAATTTTGAGATGACAATATTTTATCTACTGTGGATGCTAACATTGATTAGTATAGGAGGGAAAGAATGAATGTTAATTATCAACATGGGTGAAATTTGTTAGTGTTGTAAATAATGATATCATTTGTAAACATTTAACAAGTGCTGAAAGATGGGCCAACATTTTTCAGAACCTTCAAAATACTCTGCGGTTTCAAAATTTCCAGTCACTGAATGTTAAATTTTAAGGTTTACAATAGAAAGATATTTTGCTTTACATCAGGCCAGTTTTTCATATAAAAAAAAATAAGCACAATCTTTTGAAAACCATTTCCCCACTCCTCAGTGAATTCTGGTTTAAAAATCCACAGGGTGGACAATATACTTTAACAAGTTTATTTCGACCATTGTCCAGTCTTTTGTAGTTCTTCAAAGAAAAGAGCTACAGCTATAGCGGTCTTGTAAATAATGTTAAATTTTCCAAATTCTTCCTGCAGGACAAGCCAAAGATGTGTCTTAAAAAGTTCTCATAATATTCTAATCCCTGAGAATCTGTATGCCCCAGTGGTGGGATTCAAATTTTTTTATTACCAGTTCTCTGTGTGTGGCTTGGTGGGCAGGGCTGGGAAAGGATACTGTAAAATCTCCAGTTAGACGTGGTATTTGCTGGTTCTCTGAACTACTCAAAATTTCTGCTGCAGGTTCTCCAGAACTGATCAGAACCTGATGAATACCATGCCCTGAAAGTTAATATTCTATTACCCTGGTTGCAAAGTAAGATGAAAGATAAGGAAGACTAAAGTTCCTTAGACCCACAGCCTAATATGTGGCCTTTTTTGGTCATTCATGTGTATGATTTAAAAAATAAATAAATAAACCAGTTGGACCAGTTTGGTGATAGGAAATTAGGATGGAGAAGAAGAAATCTAAGGTCAAAAGTCTTTCCCAAGTATGGAGGAGAAAATCCAACTACAGGACAGTAGCCTAAATCTAGGTGCAGCATACAATATTTACTATAATTTTTATATTCTTATGTTTTAAATTTCTAAGCCTGCTCACCAATGACTAAGTTACAATTTTAATAAGAGAGTAATATATGAAAACTGCTAAGAAAAAGATAGAGAAAAAAAATGGTGGGCCATTACCCTGGGTAAAGGGCCTGTCACATAGGCCGACGGATGCAAAAAGTATGTAAAAAGGACACAGCGGACAAGAAAATTTCCCATCCGTTATTATCCGCTCTCAAAAGTGCCCCAAATTTGCATAAACAGAGTGGACAACAACAGAAAGGAATGGACGGGAAGAGGACGTAGTGAGGATGTAAAGCAGATACTCCATGGAAGCCTAGGGGATGGAAGCAGATGGAAGCGGATGGCACATCTGCAGGGCTTCCGGGGGAGCACAGTGAAGCAGAGGCGCAGCGGAAGGAACGGATGCAGAGCGGATGCAGAGCGGATGACGCGATGCATCATGAATGCCTAGCGGATGCCTAGCGGATGCAAAGCGTTCACTGCACATGCGGGGAGGATGCATTGCATCAGCCCCGCAGATATAAAAGGATGCAGCTC
>BHFT01027438.1:0-16926 GCA_004320025.1 Laticauda laticaudata
CGCATCCACCCCCAGCCTCCCCCTCCACAGAAAGGCAGAGCAGCCAGAACAGTGAGGGGAGAGCCACACGTCCTGCTGGAGAATCAGGGACACCATCCTCGGAGCCAGGCTAGAATCTCCTCTCTCCAGCGGTCCACACCGACTCCTCATCCTCCAACCGCAAGCCCTTTTCCTCACCCTATGCTCAACCGAGAACCCTCACGGACTATGGCGGAACCCCAGTACCAGGGGGTGAAGGATCCGGAACACCGAGCTGCTTCACAACCCTCCAGGACACCAGAGGGAAAACCTGCTCCCCGACCAGTCCAGGTTCTGCTCCTCCACCCCAGGTGATGTCCCTTTCCCATTCCAAAGCTTTCCACAGGCCTCACCTACCAGGCTATGTCTACCAGGTCGTCCAACAGGCACAGGCAGCAGCCCTTCCCAGTCCAGCGCACAGAGTCATTGGACGCCACTGTTGCCCCACAGGTTCCACTGATGCACCGACGCCACGATGCCACAGATGCCATCCATGCCAGCTGGCTCACCAGCTGCCAGACCAAGACAGCCCCACTAACACTGCTCCTTCCTCCACCCACAAGCCAAGAAACAGCCTCAGTACATCTGTCCTCGGATACTGGGGCGACACCCTATGTCCTGGAGGAAGGGGGCTTTCAACATTGACAGGACTGAGCCCAGCTGTCTGAGAGCTTCCTCAACACACCCTCAACCTGTTGTTCTCTCAGGGGCCAGGCACCCCAGTGGGCTTCAGACCCAGCACTACCAGGCAGCCAGCCACCTCCACAGGCACCTCGACCCCTTCACCCCTGAGGACTGGGCCACACCTCCGAGTGGGACAAGAGGGGGGAAGTTGCCCAATAAGGGGGGAACTGGGGGCGGGTGGGCTAAGGACCTGGTGGTTGATCTTTATTGGGCGACACGTTGACTTGGTCATTTTGTCTTTTACAGCGCTTGTGTATAATAAAAGTTTTTCTTTGCTTCACACACTTGCTTCATTTATTTTTTTAATAAAGTCTTGTTAAAACGTGTTTAGAAATGCGTAAGCCTTTGCATGCTTGAGGGATGAGTTAAGGTAGCAGTGACAGTGGATACCGTTTGTGTAAGGATGAGCAGGTGGATGCGGGAGGGATGACCTGTGGGATGGTTAAGATAGTTGTGGAGTGGGAGAATAGCGTGTCGTGATTAAGATAAAACCTCCAAGTGCAAGCATAGTGGGACTGTATGGTCCACCCCCCAGGTGCCACACACAAATGCGCCCTTCTATTATCAATAAACAAGTAAGCCATTGATCCACCACATGTCAACATAAACACAACTCTTTATTAAATGCCCTGCTCATTGTAGGCCCACCCCAAACATTTACATTGCCCCAATGCTCATCTGTGTGATTAGACCAGGCTGAAGGAAGCATCATTAATCATCTATTCATCCTGTCTTGCCACTCCACTTGCTCCACCTGCGGGAGTTGCCACCAGTGTTTTTCAGAGTTGTGCTGCTTCTTCCTTTTACGCTGAGGCCTTCTGTTGGGCCTGCCACATCCTCCAGTGTCTATCAGGTTTTTGCCCTTTCCTCCATTTCCCCAGCGCTCCATGTCCCCATTGCCTTGTTGACGGTCCATAAGCTTGTTCTTCAACACTGGGAGTGGGTACTCATGAGATTTGTGCAGGATGCAGCAAGCTTCCACGATCCTCTTCACGGTCTCTGGGCGATGCCTGCATCTTTTCCCGTCGCTTCTCGTAGTGGAATAAGTACCTGGAACCTGTTGGCCAGGATTATCCATAAGAGGCGTTCTCCACCACCCGCAAATTCACCCTGGACAGCCTGTAGTGTTGAAGATCCTCTCTTCACGTGTGAGGAGTCTGGAAGTGTAGGCTCATGAAAGGTAGGTTCTGAGGCGAGAAGGCGTCATCCCCCACTGATGAAGTAGGGCACATCTTACGTGTCGTTTGGACAGCGCGTTCTGGATCTGGGAAGCCCATGATGAGGTTGAGCGTTCCAGCCCCTCCCTTTCTTCTGAGGTCCTGGCTTGTAATACCTGGGCATCTGAACATTGACCCGTTGCTGAAACCATCGAGTAACATGAACTTGTAGTCAGCATCGCCATGGCGACAGAGGGATTGATGCTTGAAGAAGCCCTCGTAGTTGAAACAATAAGTGGACCCTGACTTGGCTGGGTGCTTTGCAGGCCACATGCTTCCCGTCTATTGGCTCAACGGTGTGTGGAAGTTCCACCTCTGATACCACTGCTCTGCAACTTTCTTCCATCCTTCTTCAGTGGAGGGGCACTGGAGGGAGCTCCTCCAGGTTTCTTCAATGATGGCCTGCACCACTTCTCTGACCACAATTGCTGATTGTGTGCTATGGCACCCTCCAGCTGTATTGCATTTCTCCTGTAGGTGGTCCCTGAGGCCAGGTTGGCTGCAGAGTGAGTGCTACCTCGAGCCCACGGTTCCAGGCTGCGGCCAGAAGTGGTGTTTGGCCTTGGTCAAACCTGGGTGTCAGCGCCTGCACAACTTGTCAAACATGGCTGGAGGCATCCTCATGAAGTTCTGAATGCACAAGTGTCATTCGTTCCTGAGCCTCCACCGTCAAGCTTGTTGTACAGTCTCGTACTCCTGCTCTGTTCTTCCCGATCCATCTTTGGACCCAGACACTTCTTTGGCCGCCTCCTTTTCTTTCCCGTAGCAGAGTGCACAGAGCCTAGATGGCTTCGCACTGTTTGCAGGAACGATGCGTGCTTCCAAAGGAGTTTGTTACGATTCCCATGTTGGACATTGACTGGAATGCTGTGAAGCAGCCAAGAGGCGATGAAGGGCTGCAGAGGTCTGCACAGCTTGGCTGCTGGGTGAAAGTGCAGATCCAGGTGAGTGCTCCCCCCTTTATAGGCAATATAGGTTTTCCACTATGTTCCTTTTCATCCCTAGCGCATCCTCTAAAAAGACATCCTTTAATATCCGTGATAGGTCCCCCTCTGCCGAACATTTTTTCTGTTTAAATGCTTTCTTTGGCATGGACCTGGCAATCCGCTCTTTTTCATCCTTCCTCCATCCATGCTATTAAATTGCTGCGTGTTCCGTTCCGCCTTCCTCCCTGCGCCCGTTTTACCGCTGGAACGGATGCGGAGTTGCGGGATGTGCAGCGGATGCCTAGCGGATATAGCAGATGGCGATAAATGCGATGGCAGAAAACGGTTAGTCCCCCATATGCCTAGCATAGATGCAGAACGGACGCATGGATACATTTTCCGCTCAAAAGTTATTGAGCAGCTCAAACCTTCTGAGGCGGCATGAAATGCTCAATAGACTAGATGCGCTGGACGGATAGAGGAGAGGAAGCAAAACGGAGGCAGTGAGTACAGAACGGAAGCATCGCGTTAACCGACGGATGGCAAGTGTTTTTCTCCATTTTACATCCTCTTTCCATCCATTGGTGCAGTGTGACAGGGACTTAACATATCTTTTGGGAAAGGAATGGAGATCTTCGTTCCGTCACTTTTTCAAATCCTCTTTTGTATCCCTGTGCTATAAATCACCTTCTCTTTCTCATTATTTGTGCTAATAAGTTTCCAAATAAAAAGTATTTTTGGAATAAAGATTGTATTCATTTTTTCTTTGACATTTTACTTTTGCATTAGTACTCATTTTATTACTACTTCCACCACCATTATAACCCTTTCCTACAATTCCTACATATGATTGCATGCAGATAGAAAAGTTCAAATTTATATGAACAGATTATTTTTTCCACTTATCTATCACCTTTCTGTTGGGTGTTTTAAATTACGTTTAAGTTCATAGGAAGGATCAATAGAAATCAAATTATATCAAACAAATTATTCTCTCCTTTGACTTCTGTATGTGACATTTGGCTTGAATAAAAATGGAGTCTTGGCACTGGAAAGATTTACCTTTTAAATTAAAATAGATTCTGGTTAACTAAAGCAATAGAACTCAGTAGTTCAGATAGAATAAGCATGTACTGTGAAGGAATAATCTTTTTGTTGAAACTTAAATACTAAAGGTCATGCAATGCATAACATTGTCACAGAATGCAATGAAAGAATCACCAATGAAAGAAGTTTATATGGCCTCATGGATGAAAATGTTTTCACTGTCACTTGGTTCAGATAACTAAATTAGAAACAACATGGCTGGAAGTAAGAGGACATTAAACCAAAATCAGAAGATTATGATCATCATTCTAAGCTTGCGTTTTATACATTCAAAACCTTCTAGCCATTTTTGAAAATCAAATGGTGAACTAGACAAGAAAATTATTATTTTATTTCATTGTTTCTTCTTTAGAGAAATGTATTTCAGTTCATTTTCAGGTAGTGTAACTTATGTTTAACTCAAGGCCCTGTCACACTGCCCAACGGATGCAAAACGGACACAATGGATGAGAAAAATGTTCCATCCATTGTTATCCGCTCTCAGAAGGGGCAAAAATTTGCATCACTGGAGCGGATAACTCAGACGGGGGGAGGACGCAGGGCGGATGGAAAGCGGATGTGGAATGGAAGCCCAGTGGATGGAAGAGGATGGGAGCGGATGGCACATCCGCTAGGCTTCCGGGGGACCTCAGCAAAGCGGACATGGAACAGATACAGCGGATGCAGAGTGGATGCAGAGCGGATGAAGCAGATGCACAGCGGATGCAGAGCGGAAGCCTAGCGGATGCCGAGCATTAATTGCGCATGCGGGGAGGTTGCATTGCATCAGCCCCGCGGATATAACGGAAGCAGCTCGGAAGCAGGTCGCCATTCAGAGGAAAGACCTGCTGCCAGACACATCGACTGCCTTGCCTGTCCTGCCTGCATGTCTGCCTGCAAGCCTTGCTGCCAGCCTCCCTGCCAGCCTTGCTGTCTGCCTGCCTGCCAGCCTTGCTGCCAGCCTCCCTGCCAGCCTTGCCAGCCTGCCTGCCTTGCCTGCCTGCATGCCAGCCTTGCTGCCAGCCAGCAACCCCTTACTTTGCTGAAGCTGCTCCTGTCTTTCTTTTAGAGGATGATTTGTCGAAGTGTACAAGCTGCACCTCAAGAAATCTGGCCAGGCCGTGGTCAAGCTGATGGACAGAGACCTACGTCATGGCCAAGTGCAGCTTCCTGGAGGGTGAGATCCACCACCGAGGAACAGCCCCTCTCACAACCCTCNCCACAACCATGCGGAAGCACAGCAAGCCTCAGCCATCTGTTGCCAGCCCTGGCAAGAGGGACAGGGCTACCATCCCGGCCCCTGGCCCTCACTCTGGTTCTGCTGGGGCTTTTGCAGCACGGGCTCGCTCTTCTGGGGCTGGCGCTTCTGCTGCTTATGCTTTTGGAGGAGCTGATGACAAGCACTCCAGCACAGGCCACCTCCACAGCACCTGCACCCTTCACCCCTGGGACTGAGTGACCAAGAGGAGTGCCGGAGACTCATTTTTGTTTTATAGCTTCTTGTTAATAAAGTCGATGTATGATTCACACACTTGCTTCATTTCTTTTTTTTAATAAAGTCTTGGTGGAAGCCTTTGCATGCTTGTGGGATGGGTTAAGATAGCAGTGGGATGGCCAGGGATACCTTTGGGATGGGAAATAGCTGTGGGATAGATAAACCTCCAGTGCAAGCATAGTGGGACTGTATGGTCCACNATTTCTTTTTTTTAATAAAGTCTTGCTGGAAACTTTTAGAAATGGTTTAAGCCTTTGCATGCTTGTGTGATGGGTTAGGGATACCTGAGCAGTGGGATGGGCAGGGATACCTGAGGAATGAGCAGGGATACCTTTGGGATGGGTAATAGCTGTGGGATAGACAAACCTCCAGCGCAAGCATAGTGGGACTGTATGGTCCACCCTCCCAGGTGCAACACCTATAGCCATTTATTATCAATAATAATGTAATAATCATCCACACGTCAACACAAACATGGGAGAAGGCGGAGCTTCGTCTTGGTGCTACAGCTGCGATCTCGGGGCTCTGAGCTCGCAGCTGATATTTTTGCCCCTGGTCGGTCCTAACGGACCTAAACCGTCCCGTAGAGACGGGGATTGTGAAGGGCACANGTCTTGCCACTCCACTGCTCCAGCTGGGGAGTTGCACCAGTGTTTCAGAAGGTTGCGCTGCTTCTTCCCTTCACGTGGGGCTCTGTTGGGGCCTTGCATTCTTTTAATGCAAGGCTTTAAGTACTATGAATTCCAGTAGATAAGACTGAAAAAATGAAGAGTTTCTCTGTTGATTTAGTTATCTGATGAAAAACTAAAATATACAAAAATTTCAAATAATAAAATAGATCCTTCCCTACTCACCTAAATGTTTCCTAGAATTTGTGTTTATTTTATTTTCTTTGTTTAATTAAGGTACTTTACAAGAAAAGATTAGGTGCGGGCATAACAGTAGCAGAGACCCCTGTGACTGAATATGTAAAGAAAAATCAGAAAAATATTAGCACAGTAAGTTTGATTGGTACTATACATTGTGTTGCATGAATAGTAAAAGTTGTACGAGTGATATTGTTTTATGCTGTGAAATAAAATAGTGCACTAGAATTAGAGACCCAAAATACAGATATTTTTGTATATCCATATTTGAAATCCTGTAATAATTTGTTACAGAGAAATCTTTCTTCTCAATACTGCTATTCTGAAACTACTTCTATTTAGAAAATTTCTATTCTAAATTTCTATAGACTATTTAGAAAATTTCTATTCTAAATTTCTATAGACTATTTAGAAAATTTCTAAATTTTCTAAGTGCTTTAGAAGTATGAGTTTCTAAGTTTTTTATAAGTTTTATTATAATGTTTTCACCTTCAAGTAAATTAGATTTATGTTAGCAATATTTATGTATGTTAATATTTTCCTTCACCCTTCAGATAGTGAACCAGAGAAAAAGCAATCTTTTTATCCTTTAGTATGCAGTTTTAATAATCTTGAAACAAAGTGGCAAAAGGGAATTTAGCTATCAAATGTTGTTTCATGCAATGCACTATTTAACATGGTTCAATCACAGGTTATGTGTGTTTTAATCATTAATTATCAGGTGTGCTATAAAGAGCAGCTTGGTAAAGGTACTTCAGTGAGTGTCACTCCTGAAATGGAAAGAGTCAAGAAGAATCAAGAAATTATCAGCTCGGCAAGTCCTTTGTCTCTTGTTTCTTTTGGTTGTTTTGCATTAATGAATTTGTCTGTTTGATCAAGAATGGATCCTTCCTTTTTGACATTTTAAAATAACTACAGAAAGATGTTATCTAAGGTTTAATCTTTATAACATTCATTAGCCATTCAAATGTTATGAACTGTAACTTATTGGATCATTGATATTCAGGTTTTGAATGAACATGATTTCAGTCCTGCTGATGATAACAATAATGTTAACATTTTCAAAGGTTAACTGTGGTCAAAATATTTCTGTGTAATGATATATTTTACAGGTCAAGTACAGCAGAGATCAGCAGCAAATGAAAGGTAGACCTAGCGTGATTCTAGACACACCCGAGTTAAGGCATGTCAAAGAAACACAAAACATCATCTCAATGGTAGGGTAGATTTTTCACATAAGTAGTATGTTCTAAGAAACAGTAATGTGTTGTACACTGAATTAACAGAGAAAGCTTTGCACACACTATTGAAGTGGGAATTGATTTCTTCTTGCACTGTGGTTGATGGAGTGGAGTTGCTAGCAATGTAATTTCCCCCCTATAATACTAATGAAATGATTTATCTAATAATTCACTGAGTGGTTTTTTAAACACATGTCACATGGTACTTTTCTTTCCACATCCCAGATTAACAGGAGAGGATGACACACACTGCCTTGTGCCTATGCATGTTAGAGGTTCATGTGTGAAAATGAAATTTTGAATGTGGTTGTTGTGATTGTCTTGTAAAGTTATACAAATGGATTGTGCAGAATATATTATTATCTTGGAGAAGGGTTGAAAAATTAGAGCTTACTCCCCTTATTTGTGGGTTTTATTCCAGTATATAAAACCAGTAAATAACAAAGTGATAAGAAATAAGATATTGACTCTACAGGAATTGGGGATTGGGTTTGGGAGACTATGACCATTCTCTCTTCCTCTCACAAGCTTTATAACTTTTTATCCCCTACTTTTTCTGTGGCAATGCACCTACATTTGCTCTTCTTTCTCATCACTTGATTGTGACAAATCTTGTTGGATCACTACTGTTATAAAATTTCACACTGTGACTGGTCTGTGTTAGCATCCAGTGGTGCAAGTGAAAGGCCTCTCTATTAATATTGTGAGGGAGACAGACTTTGCTGCTGCAAAGAAGCCATATGAATTATTGTGATTCGCTGTCTGAATAGGATCCAGGAAGAACAATGTAGGAATACTGAATAGATCACCTAACTCCTAAAAGTGTTCTTTATGCATACACAAAACCCTTTTATAATGTTTTTCCAACTGTAAAGTAATGAAAAATAAGGTCCAAATTGCAACATGCTGAAACTTTACATGTTTATCAAAGACTGATCTCTCTGGTTCAGTCATAGATATGCATAATGGAAGATATCAAGAGCTACCTGTATACAGACTTTGTAATAGCCCGGTTAGTTTTGGTAATTTGTGGATTAACAAGAAGCACTATTTATTTAATATCAACACTTGCATGAGAATGTAATTGATTGTGATTATAATGATGCAATTACTTAAAATATTCTTAAAGATCAGCACTGAAACTGACATATGCTATAGACATAAAGGTATATACTGGCAATGAAAAATTGCATGTTGATAATTAACCACTTGTGTAATATGCAATAAAATGGGATATTATAACTGGCTGATGGAATAATATCTGCCAAGTGAATCTGTTATCCCTTTCTTTTGTACTCTCTGTAGTATCTATTAATGACCTACTGGAGCCAATCTGAGGAGAATTCAGGGAAAAAAACCAAGAAGAACATCCTTCTGCATGATAGAAATTCTGAATATTGCTGAATACAAGCCAAGGGCAATGCCCAATAATTATTTACTGTTCTTAATACTTGAATCTCAGACAATGTACATATTTTTTCCAGGTCAAATATCATGAAGATTTTGAGAAGACAAAAGGCAGAGGATTCACTCCAGTAGTGGATGATCCTGTAACTGAACGGGTGAGAAGGAATACTCAAGTGGTTAGTGAAGCTGCATACAAAGGTGTTCATCCACACATAGTTGAAATGGATAGGAGACCTGGAATCATTGTGGGTAAGACACTTCTATAACTTTACCGAATCAGAAACACTTGTGTGGCCATCTCTAATTACACATTTTTTGGTGATAAGTTGTGGTGTAATGTAATTTGAGGGTGGAAGGACAGCATTCCTGAGGAGCAAAAGACAGAGAAGTTTAGATAGTTTGAGTGGAAGGAAAATTGCCAGAACAGCTCCTCCCTAGAAGTTCTCTGAGTCTCTGATTAATGGTGTAAGTATTTCCTTACTATCTATATTTTCTATCTGTCAGTAAGGAACAATACAGGAAATTGCTTAGAAGAATCTGTCTGTCTGTCTTAGTTTTTGAGTCTGACAGATAATTAATATAACTGAAATGCTATTGACACTTGCAGTTACATGCTTTTGTGTCATATCAAATTTATCATATTAGAATGATAGGTCATTTGGGATTATCAGGCAATAATTGTTTCCCAGAAAAGTACTAACTGCAGTGCCCTCTAAAGTAATGAAAATATTAATTAATCCAATAATGAAAAATTAATCTATTATTAAATTGCTTGACAAGAGCTTAGTTTTTTAAAAAATACACATAATACAATAAGTATTTAAATTGTTACTATGAAAGATTAATATTAAAACTATTTTAATTATGAAACTAATCACAGAACAAATTGCCATTTGACATTTTTTATAGATCAGTACGAATGGAATTAAGTTGTACCATTTCAATGTCTTGTAAGACCAGCACTTTATTGCTATAAAGTATTACTTTACTTGATAAGAAAATAGTCCATCTTTGTACCATGGTGAAAATAAATTTTATTTATTTTTTGGCATGTTACTAGTTTAAAACTCTTATCAGAGCATTTGAACAGTGTTTGATTATATTTACTTAACACTGAATTGGCAAGTAGTGAAAAGTTGAATAAATTAGTAGTCCAATGTTTCTATAAATATATTGAATAAAGGAAACTGCTTTAGAGACTAGTGAATTAGATGCAAACTTTTTTCAACGTTTGTATTGTCATTGTCAATGTCTCTTTACACTTTCATTCAATGAATTTTGCATACACATACATGTAAGCACCTTACAAGTTTTATTTTGAGGGCTTTGTCTCATTTGCCAGTGAAAATCAGTTTGACAGTTTTTTTTGTGAAACATTAAAAACCATTTGTAACAAATTATTTTAATACAGCAAATTAAATTGATAAATTTATAGATACATGTGAAACAATGGTTTGCAACATGTCTTTTATGACTGGGGTACTATCACAGAGACAACACTGTCCTCAGATACCCTTGTGAGTTGGCATTTAAGAAGAGGTGGATTTGGGGCTCACAAACTGTTACTGCAACTTGGCAGTCAACAGAGATGACTTCATATTATCAGAGCGTTCATTAGAATAATGCTTCATTGGGTACCACTGACAAGGTAAGAAAATGAAGATCTGGATGGGGTTATGGCCAAGCACAGTTTTGCACTGTTGTTTCTGAATTTGAATTGCAGAACATAAACAATGCTTTTATAAGAATTTGAAAGTTTCATAGTATTTTTTGCAGACAATATGAATTTAATTATCAAAAAGAAAAGAGGCAGAAATGTTTCATTTGCATACAGTATAATTTGTTTAGATATAGGACAAGGCATATATAGTTTATAAATTTAGATACCTTTTTATGTTTTTATGTTATAGAATTATACCAATGAAGGAGATAAACATGGCTAAAATTCTGAATTATTACGGGGAGCAAATTATTTTGAAAAAAAAATGGTTGCTTATGAAACAGCTTGTAGACCAGACATGTCAAACTCAAGGCTTGCAGGCCAGATACGGCCTGTGATGTGTTTAGATATGGCCTGCAAGTAGACTAGTAGTAGTAGGTGATTGAGTAGTTATCTTCTCGCTTCTTTGGGTGTCTTATCAGTGGCAGCTGTGCCCTCTGCCTAAGAGCAAGTGGCTGCCAAGGGAATGAAAGAGAAAGGACGGAAAGTGCTGGGTCGTGTGTGTAGCAGGATAGTGAGCTGCTAAACAGGTCTGGGGGAAAGTCAACTGGAGCTGCAGTGTTGCTGGGGCTGTGCTAAGGCCCTGTGATCAGCGTGCATGGCTCCAGCTGATTGGTGCTTCTGGCAGCCTTAGCTGTTAGCTGGTAGCAGCATTCAGCCTTGGGGAAAGGAGTCAGCTGGACCTGTGGAGCTGCCAGGGCTCAGCAGAGACTTCAGAATCAGTGCATGCAGCTCTGACTGATGAGCCCTGCATGCAAAGGCCAGCCAGGTAACATCAGCCTCATGGGTGGAACAGTTGCATGGGTAGAAAATGCTGGAGCTCTACCTGAGCTCCAGAGAGTGATGTGCCCAGAAGAGAGAAAAAGATGAGTCAGGGAGAGAGGAGAGGAGATAAAAAGAGGGGGTTTTAGCAGGAAAAGGAGAGGAGTGAGAAGGACAGAAGGCAATAGGGAGGAGAGGAGAAGCTTCTGTGGAGCAAGCCTGAGGGAGAGAAGAGTTTGAGTGAAAGGGAGGCAAGCAGAAGAATCAACAAAGGAGCAGTGGCTGTGGAAAGAGACCCTAGCAGGCAGTGTAGGAGAGAGAGGAGGAGATAGAGATAGAGAGAGGAAGAAGAACCAACCAATCACCTGAACACCATCCCATCATGTATCCACCTGTTGTAAGAGGTGACTGACCATCACCTCATCACATGACCCACAGCCCCCTTATACCCCAGAAGACCTCACAGCATCCTACTGAGACTTAGATATAATGGACTCCTGAATTAATATGATACATACTAATAGTCTTACATGCAAGTGGCCTTTTGAGGGCAACTATGATGTTGATTTGACCCTCAATCAAATTGAGTTTGATGCCGCTGTTCTAGACTGAGATGAAAACTTGTTACTACTTTGATTACAAACAAAATATGAATCTACTCCTATGGCTGGAGTAATGAAAATAAATCATTTTGATACAAATAACTAGATAAAATCAATATACACAGGAAATTTGATATTGAAGATTGTTCCCCAGCTCCGTTTGAAAATAACTTAACAAATTCAGACTGTGTTGACTGCTATAATAATGTCTTTTGATAATTAGAAAGTATATGTTTCAGCTACAGCAAGTTAGCTACTGTCTTTCTAATAATAGAGCAGCTGAATTTTCTCCTTTATTTTTTTACCTACTCTCCTGTTGTTTCTTTTTGGGGGAAAGATCTCAAAGTTTGGCGCACAGATCCTGGCTCCATCTTCGACCTTGATCCTTTGGAAGATAATATTCAGTCTAAGAGTCTACATGTGCTTTTGGGTATTGTTTGATTATGGTTTTCTGCATTGGTTTGTTATAGTCCTGGAAGTAAAATTGATCTAGCAAATGCACTTGGTGTGAAAATAATAGCATACTATCATTTTGTTTACTAGGACTGCATGAATATGAACACGGTTATTGCAAATGAAATTTCACTTAATGAGAACTAATTTACTTTCACTTAGTGAGACTGATTGGAGATGATGTAAGATGTAGACCAACTCATTAGATTGGCATCAGATTGTAAAAAAAAAAATGACCTGTTGGGATTTAATCATCTGCCCAGCTTCTACAGCAATATAAAACTATTTACAGAATGTATGATTCCAGAAAGTCTTTTGTGCCATTGTTCCATATCACCTTGCTTGATTCACGAAGTTTTATTGGGATTCACACGGCTGATGTTTTCTATTTACTATATGTTTTCTATTTTTATGTTTTCTGTTGCTATTTTCATCTTTTTTCTGGTTAGAGAAAAACTATCTGAGAGAAGAAGGGCAGCCAAAGTATCTTTTGACTAATAGCACTAAGTGACAAAGTTTCACTTTAATGTTTAAGTATCTGTGTTCAAATAGTATATTTTGTTCTTAAGTGTATGGAAACTAACAAACCTCTAGTTCCACAGAGTTAAATCCAACTTTCTTTCTGTAAGTTTGAATTAATATTTACACTTACCAGCAGTTGTTTATAGTGTCAAATGAATATGGAATATTATATACAGTAAAATTATTAATAAGTCCACAAAAGATGAATTGTTAGATCTAAAATCGTCCTTTAAAAGATAATTCCACAGGTAAACAAAAGAAACAGCACCTCCATTTGTATAGCTCTCACCTTACTTGAATGAGCTATAAAAATTTGGTTTTTTCCTTTGGCATTTGATGGAATGTGGTTGAATCACTTTAAATTGGGGTTTTCTTTTTTAATTTGCTCTTCCTGATGACTGCTGTCCCTTATAAATAATGGCACCAGGCCTCAATACTCTCTTTTCTACTTAAAGTATTAGTGTGTGTGTGTGTGTGTGTGTGTGTGAGAGAGAGAGAGAGAGAGAGAGAGAGAAAATATAATTGCTNGTGTGTGTGTGTGTGTGTGTGTGTGTGAGAGAGAGAGAGAGAGAGAGAGAGAAAATATAATTGCTGTGAACAAAATGGTGCTTGATTGTGTTTATTTATATTTTAGTATTTTTAAAATAAGAGGTCCCCTTAATTTTTTTTAAAAATTACAATACTATTTATTGCAGTATTGTGTTTTCCTTATAGAAAAAGCAAGACGTAGCCAATACCATTTTCATTCTACCAGTACTTCTGGCGTTGGAGATGACAAATCAGATGATTCTATATTTTCTTACTCCAGTGAGGCAACAAGGCTATCTAATGAAGGAGGAGGTATACGGAAGTATCCACCATTAACTGTCACTGTGTGCTCAGTCTTTGCACATCTTAAAAATTAACTCAGCAATCTTCACTTACCCAATGAATCGACAATTGCATTAGATAAAAATATTTTTTTGTTAATCTTGGATCTGAGTATCAAGGATGATAACTACCTACTGTTTTTATACATACTTCTTAAATCTTGGTGGTTTCCAAGTAATATAGTTATCTTGGTTTTCAAGTATTATAGTTCTATATTGTTCAATACTGATTTGGGTTCTCTACCATGTTATTTAATTGCCTATTAAATAGCAGAATTATCAATTGAATTTGAAATTGTTCACAGAATGGAATTTACCATTGACTGCGGTATTGCTATCCCGCATTAGATGGGCACCTCATGATAGGGAGCGAAAGGAGAAAGAAACTACAGGAGACGAAGTTCCTCGGGATGAGTGTGCACAGAACGTCTGGATACACGCTCTTTTATTATGCTCAATCAAAAGGAGGTGATTGTTTAAACAGAGCCTAGGTCAAGCCCAGGTCAGACAGAATACACATGATTTTAATTAGCTCAGATAAGGCAAAATTCCAGGTCAGACAGGATCGCAAGATTACAATTCAATCAGGATATTCCTGCTTTACAAAGCTGCATGCTAAACAAACTAATTACAATGTAAGTAAGCTATTTCTACAGATGTTTAACTCCTTGTCCCTGTACGTGTCCTGCAAAAGGTCACTGAGGAGACAGAAGCTCAATGATTATACGTGAGTGATACAATGTATCAAATGCCTGAACAATATATAGTTGCAATGATACAAAGTTGCAAACATATGAATGCCACATAGTTACTACAATTGACATTTTTACCATTACCCAAGTTTACTGAGTAAATTTGTGATACAAACACACTTACTTGAACACAACTCTTCTGCATACTTTCAAGCAAACTTTTGCAGCCATAAAATCTCAAAATTAAAAAGGAAACAGATAGGTACGTTCTGCATATAGTATTCTATCTCTATTTATAACTTTCAGATAAAACATTAGCAAATGTCTACACATATAGGTAATCCTTGACTTATGACAGCAATTAGGACCAGAATTTCCATTGTTAAGAAAGATGGTTTTTTGGTGAATCATGCCTGATTTTATGACCCCTTATTTGCCATGGTTGTTAAACAAATCATTGTATTTATTCAGTGAATCACATACTTATTTAGTGAATTGTCAAAGGTTGGTTGGAAGGCCACAAAGGGCGATCATCACAGGTTTACCTGATAGTAAACTGTGTGGCCAATAAAATTTATAAAGAAAGAAAGAAAGAAAGAAAGAAAGAAAGAAAGAAAGAGAAAGAAAGAAATAAATCAAAGCTCAGCAAATCAGCTCAAAAGTGACAGAAATTTTATTTTTTAAATGTGCCCTTCTGCATCATGTTACAAGAGCATGCCCAGAAAGCATGCCCGGAGCAAAATTCTACAAAGCAACCAAAATAACCAAGTAGTCTTTGAATTTAACTATTTTATCAATATTTCTATAGAAAGCACAATATTGCATGCAAATACACCCTTCCTTTAGTTATCTGGATTGTACAGTATAAATACAACTTACATGCAACAAACATAATACTAATAGCACTTAGAATTATATACCATTTCACAGTGCTTTACAGCCCTCTCTAAGCAGTTTATAGAGTCAGCATATTGCCCCCAACAATCTGGCTCCTCGTTTTATTCACTAAGAAAGATGGAAGGCTGAGTCAACCTTCAGCCTGGTGAGATTTGAACTGCCAAATTGCAGGCAGCCAACAGTCACAGAAGTAGCCTGCAGTACTGCATTCTAAGAATTTTAAAAAAATCAATGAAAAAGTAGGTAATCTTTGTAAGCAGTCTTTGTATTTTATTGCCAATTACTTCTCATTTCCCATATAATTCCATATAGTCTAAATTAGCATCAGCCAGTTCCTATACTGGCTTGGCTGGGAAAAGTAAAAAAAGCCAAAAGCCAACACAAACCACTAAAAACCAAACAAAAAATGCTGCACTTGAAACAGTCAGAAACCACTGAAGTAACACTGGTAAGACTTATTTCAAAATCCTACTATATTTAGCTCTCCAGGATAGGGGTCCTTCAAGATCACAACAAATTAATATTAAAATACTTTGCATATTCCTTTTTACAGCATTTTAGACTGCACTCATTTGGATGAATGGGTGCAGTCATTATGGTTGAAATATTATTGTACTATTGCCTTAGAATGATAGAGCTCCTAGAATTTTATTTTTACATTTCTGTGTCACCAAAGAACCATTATTCTCAGGATTCCACCTAATCAAACTTTTCAAAGGTCTCCCAAAGCCTCTCCTGTAGGCAAAGCCTGACTTTAGTTCTTTATGTAATCTTGCGCACAAAGATTTTCTAAAATGTATGTTTTGAAAGAAGCCTGTTGCAAAAGTGAAGCAAATTTTTCAGACATAAAGCTATTGCATGAACTCAGAACAGGGCATGTCAAATTCTAAATGCCTCTCCTTGAAACCTGAAATATTACTTAATCAGAATTATGTCCTGTCTTTCCTTCAGAAAGTAATGGTATTAGCCATAGCCCTTCCTCTTTTTTCTCTCTGGATAATCTTATAAAGCAAAGAAGGTGACTGACCCACAGCCATTCATTGAAATTCTTTAATGGAGGCAGGATCAGAAGCTGTTTTCCTTGAATCAAGTATGGTATTTTAATCATTACATTCATTTGCAGGTAGGGCATTGCAATGTATGATTTTATATACTATATTTAGATCAGACTGGAGGCGGCATAGTTCTAGGTTTTCTAGGTCTAGAGTTTCAAGTTTGGTGGCATAAGGTATTCTACAATGAATAGAGGAGTGTAGAACTCTTCTTGTGAAATATTTCTGGACTTTTTCAATTGTGTTATTATCAGATACATAATATGGGTTCCAGACTGATGAGCTGTACTCCAGTATAGGTCTAGCAAATGTTTTGTATGCTCTAGTTAGTAGTGTGATTTTACCAGAGAAGAAGCTATGTAGGATTAGATTAACAACTCTTAATGCCTTTTTGGCTATGTAGTTACAGTGGGCTCT
>BHFT01027442.1:0-14078 GCA_004320025.1 Laticauda laticaudata
CAAGGAGAGATTTAACCTGGAAACAAGGAGAAACTTTCTGACAGTGAGAACAATCAACCAATAGAACAGCTTGCCCTCAAAAGTTGTGGGAGCGCCATCACTTGAGACTTTCAAGAAGGGATTGAACTGCCATTTGTCAGAAATGGTGTAGGGTCTCCCGCTGGGGTGGAGGGTTGGACTAGATGACCTACAAGGTCCCTTCCAACTCTGATTATCTGTATCGGTATCTATAGGTGCCCCCAACATGATTGACAATGAGTTTGCCATGCCCACTCTGGCCCCCCAAGGTCAAACACAACCGTGATGCAGCCCTCAATGAAATAGAGTTTGACACCCCCTGACATAGACAGATGGGATCAAGGATATCCTGGATGGACTATCCAATAATAGTTGCAGATTTTCATCAGGGACAGGTCAAGCCAGGGATAGGCACCAGGAGTCAAGAAAGATTTGATGGCACATAACTGTAGGATTTTTATAGATAAGGTCTAGGTTAATTAATTCTCCTGTGGGCCAGGAATGAGTAGAACATCATTAATTCCTTGCAAACTTGGAGTTCAACTTTAGAGTTATTTTCTTTTTTCTTTTCAGTTTTGTTTTTAATGCTGTCAGATTTGGTTCAGGAATTCCTTTCAATTTCATCTGCTCTTTTCTTTATACTCCAGGCAGCTTGAAACAGAGAGCAAGTAAATAAAGACAGAACAATTAAGTTCTACCAGATGGTGAAAAATGCAGGTTAAGTGCTTGGTTTAAATGGCTAAATGTACTCAAATGGCTGGACCTGCAGCAGAAGGCATTAAAGAGTTTGGAAAAGAAAGCACTCTTGAAATCCAGGCTGAATGTCATTAGTATGCTATGTAATATCCTGAATCATAATTCTTAGGGTGGGGGGAGAAATGGGGAGGAAATCTGGAAAGAACAATGCTTGAAGATCTGAAACTGTATTTTTAATTTTCATTTGACCCTCTCAACTCAAAAGGAAAATAAATGAGAAACGCAATACCACTGTTGAGTTCATGCAGAAGAATAAATCAAAAGTAGTTACTGGCTTATTAATTTAGGAGAAGTGAATCGTTCAGTGAAAAAATCTACTGATTTTCTGGTTTTGTGAGAATAGCTAGGATATAAAATAGGGGGAAAATAATGCATAATTTATTTTCTTCTTTGTTTTGGCTATTTAATATGCAAATGAATATTTGCTTCCTTTACTTACATCTATATATCTGATAGCTCATAATTACCTCATTATATTTATGAAGTTCTGAACATAGATTTACATATACAGCAAAATGAGGTATTAGAAATACTAAAGAAAAGTTCCTTATTTATTCATTTTCAGATTTATATGCTGCCCACTTCCTGTGGCTCCAGGGAGCTTACCACTACCATGTACTACTACTAAAAACATGTAATTATGAAATGCATAAATAAGTTAAATAATTGCAAGGCCTGACTAAAGAAAAAAAAGAACAAAAGGTGTTTTACTTCTCTTCTAATAAAAGTGAGGGCAATTTCAAGTTTAATGGCAAATTATCCCATGGTTTAGGCTCTCCTAAAGAAAATAAGCAGCTCATTATATTGCCAGTTATCACCTTTGAACGATGTCCCACTGATGACTTCAGAGAAGGTGATGAATTGGACAGAAGCAAGCAGTCCTGAAAATTTGTGGGGTGTGTGTGGTCCAACTCTGGACAGACTTAGACACAATGGTTAGTATCTTAAGCCCATGTCAAACTGCACCAACGGATGGAAAGAGGATGTAAAATGGAGAGAAACACTTGCCATCCGTTGGTTAATTGGTTTAATGCGATGTTTCCGTTCTGAACTCACTGCATACGTTTTTCATTCCTCTCTATCCGTCCAGCAGCCACATCGTTACGATGAGGTTGATGAAATCCAACGCCGGTCCGTTCTGTATCCACTACACATACGGGGAAACATCCGTTCTGCAACTCCGTCAGCATCCATTACGTGTCCGCTACATCTGCTAGGCATCTGCTGCACATCCGTGCAACTCACATCCACTCCAGCAGAAAGCGGACACAGGGAGGAAGCGAAACGGCTGCATGAACGGACACGCAGTGTTAGTAGCGATGGACGTTAGAAACGCATTGAAAGTGGATGCAGCTCGCATACAAAGCATTTAAAATGGAAAAAAACGTTCGCAGAGGGGACCGATTCTCAGATATTTAGGATGTCTAGAGGATGCCTAGAAGATGCAGAAGGACACATAGGGAAAAACCTATATTGCCAATAAAAAGGGGGAGCAACTCACCTGGATCTCACTTTCAGACAGCAGACCTGCTGTGCAGACCTCTGATCCTTCATCTGGCTCTTGCTCTTCCACGATCCAGTCATGTCCACCATGGATCATCACACACTCCTTTTGGTAGCCACCATCATTCTGCAACAGTGTGAATCCATCTACAGGCTCTTCTCAACTGTTCTATCGGAAAGAAAAGGAGGCAGCCAAGAAGCGGTCTGGGTCTGAAGATGGATCGGGGAGAAGAGCAGACTAGGGACTGCTATAACAAGCTAGATGGTGGAGCTGAGGAACGAACTCGGTGCATTCCAGAACTTCATGAGGATGCTCTAGCCATGTTTGATGAAGTTTGTGGAGCAGCTGAGACCCAGGTTGACCAGGCAAACACCAAACCAACTTCCGGCCCAGCCTTGAACCTGGGACTGAAGGTTGCACTGACTCTGCAACACCTGGCCTCAGGGACCACCTACAGGAGCATAGAGTACGTCGGAGGGTGCCACAGAACACCATCAGCATTGTTGGCTCAGAGAAGTGATGCAAGCCATCATCGAAGAATACCTGGAAGAGCTCCCTCCAGTGCCCTCCACTGAAGAAGGCTTGGAAGAAAGTTGCAGAGCAGTGGGTATCAGAAGTTGAACTCTCCCCACACCGTTGGAGCCATAGGATGGCAAGCACGTTGGCCTGCAAAGCTCCAGCCAAGTCAGGGTCCACTTATTTCTCAACTACAAGGGCTTCTTCAGCATCATCCTTTTTGCCCATGGTGATGCTGACTACAAGTTCATGTATATCGATGCTATCGAGGCAACGGGGTCAGCTTCAGAATGCCCAGGTATACAACGCCAGTCACCTCAAGGAGGGCCTGTGAATGCAACCTCATCACGCGCTTCCCAGAATCAGACCCCCCTGCCTAACGACACGCAAGATGTGCCCTACTTCATTGTAGGGATGACGCCTTCTCCCTCAGAACCTTACCTCATGCAGGCCCTACACTTCCAGATACCTCACCTGTGAGAGAAGATCTTCAACTACAGGCTGTCCAGGCAAGCGTGGGGTGTGGAGAACGCATCTGGCTCCTGGCCAAAACAGGTTATACAGGTACTTCTCACCACCAGCAGCATTGCCCACAGACCGTGAGGAGGATCGTGGAAGCTTGCTGCATCCTGCACAATCTCATGCGCACCGCTACCCAGCATTGCAGAACAGGCTCGTAGACCTCCAACAAGCAATGGGGACATGGAGCCTTGGTGAATGGAGGGCGAAGGCGCAAAAACCCTGAAAGACCACTGAGGATGTGCAAGGCCCCAAGACCCTCATGTGAACGGAAGAAAGCAGCGCAACCTCCTAAGGATTACTGCGTGCAAACTCCCCAGCATGGGCCAGTGGCGAGTGCGAAGACAAGGATGATAGATGATTCATGGAATGCTTTCTGTCAGCCCCTGGTCGTCACAACTGCATGAGATTGGGCCATGTTATGTTGGAGTGGCCTACAATGAACAGGGCATTTAATAAAGAGTTCAGTGTTTATGTTATCAACATGTGCGATCACATGGCTTACATTGTTATTGATAATAAAGGGCCATAGGGATGTGGCAACCTGGAAGGTCGGTAGCATACAGTCCCACCTATGCTTGCACTGGAGCTTTATCTATCCCACAGGGCTCTACTGATTTACCCATTCCCAAAGACGTATCCCTGCCCATACCCACAGGTATCTTTAACCCATCCACAAGCGTATCCCTGCCCATACCGGACTGCTATTTCCCATCCCAAAGCGTATCCCTGCCCTTCCCACTAGCTATCTTAACCATCCCAATAAGCATGCAAAGGCTTAAAAACCATTTCTACATGTTTCACCAAGACTTATTTGAAAACAATAAAATGACAAGCATAGTGTTGTGAGCAAACAGATCAATCCTTATTAAATACACAAGCTTGTAAAAAGAAAATGACCCAAGTCAAGGTAGTCACCCAGTCTCTGGCCACTCCTCTGGTCACTCAGAGGCTGTTACCACCTCAGGTGCCTGTGGGAGGTGGCTGGCTTGCTGGAGTGCTAGTGTCTGACAGTGCCACTGGGGAGCTGGCCCCGAGGAGGACAACAGGGGATGGTGTGTTGAGGAAGTCTCAGACAGACTGGCTCGGACCCCGTTGATGTGAGAGCTCCTTCCTCCATGCATCTGGGTGTTCAAGTCCCAGTACCGACGACAGATGTACTGAGGTGGGCTTGCTGTGGAGTGGAGGATAGGAAGCAGTGAGTGGGCTGATGTCTGGCTCTGCAGCTGGGTGAGGACAGCGTCGTACAGAGTGTTGGCATCCGGTGGCGTGTGCCGGTGGCATCAGTGGCATTGATGGCATTGTGGCATGGGTTGGCGATCGTGGCTGAAGTGAGGTGGCATCCAAGGTGGCATCAGTGGAACTGGTAGGCAACCGGGTTGGCGATCCGATGACCTGTGCCTGGATTGGGATAGGTGCTGCTGCCTGTGCTGCTGGACTCTGGTAGCCGATAGGCCTTGGTGCGTAGAGCGGCCTGAGGAAAGCCTTGGAATGGGAGGGACATCACACTGTGGTGTGATGAGGAGCAGACCTGGAGTGTGGTTGGAGCAGCTTATTCTGAGTCTAGAGGTTGATACGAAAGCAGATCGAGTTGATCCTGTCCTTCACACCTGTACTGGGGTTCCGCCATGTCCATGAGGGTTTGGTTCACATTATGTGAGGAAGGGCTTGCGTGTGAGGATGAGGAGTCGGTGTGTACCAGCTTAGAGGAGGATATCATGCTGCT
Organism: Laticauda laticaudata; assembly: GCA_004320025.1. NCBI lineage: Eukaryota > Metazoa > Chordata > Lepidosauria > Squamata > Elapidae > Laticauda > Laticauda laticaudata. Next base: position 5,040 of record BHFT01027442.1, read on the forward strand.
CCTGGTGGTGTCTCTTATCTCAGCAGGACAGTGTGGCCTCTGCCCTCCTGTCTGCTTTCTGCCTTTCTGTGGAAGGTGGAGCTGGGAGAGGATGCAGGTTGAGCTTTGGAGGAAGTGCCGTGTCCCCCTTTCTCCCACTGGCGCCAGGGTACTCCAGCGGTATGCACATGTGATCAGCTGTCGGGGGTTCTGCGTTGTGGTACGCTCCATAGATACCTGCCTGAAGACAGGAGCTGACTCTCTGCCGGAGAGAGGACTGGATCTCAGCGGGCTGCCTGAGAAGAGAGAGGTTGTGAGGAGGGGCTGCTCCTCGGGGTGGCCGAATCTCACCCTCCAGGACAGCTGCACTTGGCCATGACGTAGGTCTCTCTGTCCATCAGCTTGACCGCAGCCTGGCCCAGATTTTTGAGGTGCAGCTTCTCACTGTACACAGGTTTGCATGTTGCTTCCACCAGCCGAGGAGCACCTCCCAAAGTGTGCCCAGGCTTCTCGCTTCTCTCTCCAAGCAGCACTGCTTCCTTTTGGCTGTCTATAGAGCCTTGCCCTTCCCGCATAGATACTCATTCTCTCTCAGCCACTCCAAAACACCTCATCTCAATGTATCCTCTTCTACTGGTGTATTGCTCCTCTTCCCGTTCTTGCATCTCGCTATTCCTCCCTTTGGCAGAGACCACATGTACCCTCATCAGAGGGGGCTTCCAGGTTGTAGGGCTGCTCCTCCACACCACCACCACCAGCACTGCAGCAGCACCAGCACCAGCAGGACCAGCAGCACCAGCAGGAGACCAGCAGAACCAGCAGCACCAGCAGTACCAGCACAGCACGCCAGCAGCACCAGCAGCACCAGGCATCAGCGAGCCTGTAGATAGCACAGCATGCCGCAGCATGAACAGACCAGGAGCACCAGCAGAACGCAGAGCACCAGCAGGACCAGGCAGCACCGACTAGCAGGACGAGGAGCAGCGTCAGCAGAGTAAGCACCAGCTGAGGCACCAGCACCAGGAGCAGCGACGAGCAGAGTAAGCACCAGCAAGATAGCACATTGCCAGAAGCAGCTTCCAGCAGAGTACAAGCACCAGCAGAAAGCACACACCGCCAGAAGCAGCACATCAGAAGTAAGGCACCAGCAGAGAGCACCACTGCCAGAAGCAGCATCAGCAGAGTAGACCATCAAGAAGCACCAGCAGATAGGCACTTGCCTCCCCCAGTAAGCCCCAGCTACCAGCAGAACACCACCGCCATAAGATCATCATAACCTCTCCAGAATGCAGAACCAGAAGCCACCAGTCCCAGAAGAGCAAGCCTGTGGTGCAGAAGCCCCAGCTAGAAGCAGAGTGAGGGCAGGGGGGTGTGAGGGTGGCCCCTGTCTCTGTTGCCAGCTGGGCACAGATGGCTGAGGCTTTTTCTTCTTTCCCACATGGTTTATGGGGTTGCTGGCTGGCAGGCAGGCTGGCAGGCTGGCAGAAGGCTGGCAGGCAGGCTGGCAGGGCAGGCAGGCAGACAGGCAGGCAGGCAGGCTGGCTGGCAGGCTGGCAGGCTCGGCAGCAGGTCTTTCTGGAAGCAGGTGTCTGGAAGCAGGTCTTTCCTCTAATAGTGACTGCTTGGGAGCTGCTTCCCTTTATATCCACGGGGCTGACGCAATGCATCCTCCCCGCATGCGCATTGGAACGCTAGCATTCCACTGGCATCCGCTAGGCTTCCGCTGTGCATCCGCTTCATCCACTCGCATATCCGCTCTGCATCTGCTGAATCCGTTCCGCATCCGCTTTGCTGCGGTCCCCGGCAATCCTTGCGGATGTGCATCTCGCCTCCCATCCGCTTCCATCCGCTAGGCTTCCGTGGAGCATCCGCTTTCCATCTGCCCAACGTCCTCCCCCATCCGTTCCTTTCCGTGTTGTCCCCTCTGGTATTGCACAATTCGGGGCACTTTTGAGGATGGATAACAACAGAATTTTTTCTCGTCTGCTGTGTCCTTTTTACAAACGTTTTGCATCCGTCGGCCAGTGTGACAGGGCCTTTAAGTTCTGAAAGAAAGTAACCTGCAAACTATTTAAATCTGGTAGCTCCTAGAAGTACCATTCAGATGATAGATAACATTGGAACCTATTGCTTTAGCATATAATGTTGAATATAAAATGTGATGGATTCAAGAATAGTTTTTCTCATTCTGTCCAGAGGCAGTGCATCTGATCAGAACCAGATGGATAAAAATGATATAGATCATCTCTAAATCATACCCTTTTTGCTCATTCAAGATTCAATTAGGGGAATACACCAGCAGCTTGGACATCACAGATAGCTAGTACTCCTCCCTTCTCCACCAGTGAACAGGACTTTTAAAAAGCCACAAATGCAGTGAAAAAAGTTCATTTAACACATTTTACTCAGTGCAAATGGAATAATTATCTTTTGCTTGATGGATCACTGATATTCCTCCCATCTTAAAAAGACTTATTTTCTGTTATGAAACACTTTATTTTTAATTGCTTTCTAATTATGGTGGAAAGCTGAAAGGGAAGATAAAACCACCTAGGCTAAAAATAAGGTTTCCCCCCCTCTGAAACACCACTTTTAAAAAAGCTTTCCAGTTGCCAGATAAAATATCTTCCATTCGACATGCTCATTCCCTGCAATCATGTACTTCTTTTTTCTTTGACGAAAAAAAATGAATTTCTTTCAGACTTCCCTTTTATCTCCGTTTAAGATGCTGTTTGTGACCCACTATACGAAACAATTTTTTTCATGGCCACTTTTCCAGAAATCAGGTAATGCTAATAATTTGCAAGAACCCTTATTTCTTCATGTTTTGTTTTGTTTCATTTCATTTTATTTCTCCTCTTAGGAAATCATTATAGGATTTAAAACACCCATGGATAAATCTCATAGAGCATGGACAATGATCCCTTAAGTACTCTTAGTCCATCTTTGAAGTTTTATTGCTTAAAAAGAATGGAGCCTCACTATGGTACTTATGGCAGAAACATTACATAGAGTCTCCTGCTAAAGAGCCCAGGTCATCCTCTGGACCCAGGATTTTGCCTTAGATTTGGTTCATTGTTTTAATTTGTTTTTTTTAAACTTGTTTTTAATATTTTTTTCTTGCCCTTGTTTTTGGTTATTTATTGGTATGTACTTTTTTGTTATTTTAACTCTGTGAGTGATCTGATAATATACATGAGATGGACAGATGGCAGGAGTAGAACCATGGTAACTGAAATTCAAAGTCCCAGTTCCACAGGTAGCCCTGGAAACTACAACCATCCATAACTTTTCCATCATTTGTGAAGAGAACCATCTCCCTCAGGGGTGGGACTCAAATTTCTTAATAACCTGTTCTGTGGGCGTGGCCTAATTTGTGCTTGTGGTTGGTGGTCATGTGACTAGGAGGGTGTGACTTGCTGACTGGGCATGGCTTGTGGTCATGTGACTGGCTGGGCATGGCTTGTATGTAAATATTCTAAATATTTATGTAAATATTAATTTTTTATAAAAAAGAGCAACTTTTACCCAAAATCAGGAAAAGCAGGCATCACAGATTCACTCACAGATCTACTTTTTTGTTATCTGCTGCCTCAGTCTGCACTGAAAAATAGAAGCTTCAGTCTGAAGGAAGGTTCAGCTCTGCTCTTAGGCCACTTCTCCCCCCTGACCCCCTTAATACCACCTCTGACTGGGCCTCAGGGAAGCCCCCTGGGTGAAGGCAAAGCAGTACAACAATGATTTAGATTAGCTAGAAAGCAAAAAATCTGAAAATGTCCTGCTTTCAAGCTAATCTAAATTGCATGGCACAATTTAGTCAGAACAGCTGATTGTCAGAGGAAAAAAAATGAAAAATACCAACTTTATTAGGCGAAGGCACAACACAGGCAAGTTGGATGGCACACATGCGAGTAAAGGAGTGACTGGGTGGGGCAGGGCCAGCCAGTGGTGCAATTTGCCAGTTCTTCGAACTGTGCAGAATTGTAACAACTGGTTTCATAGAACCGGTCCGCACCGATAGAATCCCACCTCTGAACTCCTTCCAATAGGAAGGGTATAAGGCTGTGAAAAAATGTAAAGACCCAGTCCCACTGCACTTACGGATGCAAAGAGGATGTAAAACATTAATAAAAAGCTTGCCATCCGTTGGAAAACGCTATGCATCCGTTGTGTACTCACTGCATACGTGTTTCATACGCTCCATCCATCGAGCATATATCCACTGAGATTTCATGCATGAGAGAAGTTTTGAGCTGCCACAAAACTTTGTGAACGGAAGAACTTTCCGCCGCGTACGATGACATCCATGACATATACGGGGCAAACAATGTTCTATGTACATAATCATCCGTTAAACGTCCGCTGTAAACTCTCTGCATCCTCTGGACATCCCTCAACTCATATCCACTGCAGCTGAAAATGGAAAGAGGGAGGAAACAAAGGTACATGGAACGTCTACACAGCGTTAGTAGCCGGAAATAGAAAAGATGTAAGCGTATGCATCTTCATAAATAAAGGATTAAAAATGGACAAAAAGTTTGTATCTGGATGTATCTCGGATATTTACGGATGTCTGAGTATGTCTAGAGTATGGAGAAGGACACCTAGTGGACAACCGATATTTTCTAAAACAAGGGGGAGAAAATCATTCTGGATCTCAGTATGAGGTCCAGCAGCCGTGGTGTACAGACCTCTTCACCCATTGGTTTTCATCTTCCAACAGTCATCAATTGTTCTCCACCCATGGATGATGAAACAGTCCGTATGATAGCTGTGCTCATTCACCACCAGAACCAAAACCTATTCAGACTGTTTCAAGTTTATACAGAAGGGGAAGAAGGAGACGGTCCAAGAGCTGTGTGGGTCTGAGGATGGATCGTTGAGAAGAATGGAATTTGGACTGTAGACCAATTCATGGGGGAGCTGAGGAATGAAGACCCTCGTGCACTCCATCACTTCATGAGGATGCCACCAGCCATGTTTGACGAACTTGTAGAGCATCTGAGACCCAGGTTGACCAAGTCTAGCACCAACTTCCATCCCAACTGGACCCTTGGACTGAAGGTGGCACTGACTCTGTGGCATCTGGCTCTGGAACACATACAGAAAATAGAGTATGCGTGGAGGATGCCACACAACAGCATCAGCAAGAATGGTCAGAGAAGTGGTGCAGGCCATCATTGAAGAATACTTGGAGGAGCTCCTCCAGTGCCCTGCCACTGAAGAAGGCTGGAGAAAACTTGCAGAAGAGTGATATCAGAGTGGAACATTCCCCACACCGTTGCGAGCCATAGATGGCAAGCACGTGGCCTGCAAAGCTCCAGCCAACTCAGGGACAACTTATTACAACTACAAGGCTTTTCTTCAGTATCATCCTCTTTGCCATGGTTGATGCTGACTACAAGTTCATCTACATCGATGCTTCAGGCAATGGGTCAGCTTCAGATGGGGAGGTATACAACGCCCAGTGACCTCAATGATGGGGCTGGAATGCAACCTCATCATGGGTTGTCCAGATCCAGACCCCCTACCCATGACACACAGATGTGGCCCTACTTCATCATGGGATGACTGTTTCTCCCTCAGAACCTACCTCATGAAGCCCTACACTTCAAGAATACCTCACCCGTGAAGAACGAGATCTTCAACTACAGGCTGTCCAGGGCAAGACAGTGTGGGCAGAACGCCTTAGGCATCCTGCTAAAGGTTGCAGATACTTCTCACCACCATGCAGCATGACCAGAGACTGTGAGGAACATCGTGGAAGCTTACTGATCCTGCACAATCTCATGTGCAACCCAATACCCCAGTGTTGCAGACAGACTTGTCAACTGTCAACAAGGAAATGGGGACATGGAGGCCTGGTGAAATGGAGGCAAGGACGTAACCTGATAGACACTGTGATGTACAAGGCCCCAACAGAGCCTCACGTGAAGTGGAAGAAGCAGCGCAACCTCCTGAACACTGGTTGCAACTCCCAGCTGGAGCAGTGAGTGGCAAGACAGGATGATAGATGATTAATGGGATGCTTCCTTGAGGCTGTTGCATAACACTGATGAGATTGTGCCATGTATGTTGAGTGGTCCTACAATGAAAGGCATTAATAAAGAGCTTTGTTTATTTTAAAATGTGTTCATCAATGAATAAATTGTATAATAAAAGTCCTATGTGTGGCAGTGGATGGTGGACATACCAGTCCACTATGCGTTGCACTGGAGGTTATCTATCCCCACAGCTATCCTTATCTATCTCACAAGCATGCAAAAGCTTAACCATTTTTTTAAAGTTTTCACAACACCTTTATTAAGCTAAAAAAAAATGAACCTAGTGTCTTCAAGCAAAAGATTCTTCATTAACTTTCTTAACTTTATGACTTGTATTAATAAGCAAAATGAACACAATTAAAGTATCTTAAGGCTAGGCACACTGGCCAACGGATGAAAAATGTATGCAAAAGGACAAGCAGGCGAGCAAAATTTCGGGGGGTGGCTCCATCCGTTGTAATCCGCTCCAAAAAGTGCCCCAAATTTGTATAAACAGAACGGAAAAGAACGGAAAGGAACGGATGGGGTAGTACGTAGCGGGGATGTTAGCAGATGTTCGTAGGAAGTCTCTAGCGGGTGACAGCAGATGGAAGCGGATGACACATTCAAAGGGCTTCCGGGGAGAATTGCAAAGAGGACGCATAGCGGAAGGAGCGGATGCATAGTTAATGACGCCTATAGGATGCATAGCGGATGCATAGGCGGGTGCATCGTGGATGCAAAGTGTTCACTGCGCATGCAGGGAGTATGAATTGTGTCAGCTCTGTGGATATAAAGGATCAGCTCGCAAAGCAGTCAGCATTCATAGGAAAGGACGTGCTGTCACATTACATCTTCGATACACCCATGGTTCGTCAGTCAGGGAAGAAGAGAAAGCCTGTGCCTACTACCTGCCAGCCTGGCAAGAAGGACAGAACCCACCATCCCACCCCCTGGCACTGGCTCTGAAGCTGGCTAGTGCTTCTGCTCGCTGCTGCTTGCTTGCTGCTGCTGGTGTTGCTGGTGCTGGTGCTGCTGGTGTTGTCTGGTGCTGGTGCTTCTCCTGCTGATGCTGCTTGGTGCTTCTCCTGCTGCTGTGGTGGTGCTTTCTCCTGCTGCTGCTGCTGTGGGGGACCAGCCCAAAGGCCCTCAAAGCCCTGCTGCCTCAAGCCCCTGAAGGCCTGCTGCTCAAGCCCCTGCAGAGGGAGGAAGAGGCAAGGGAAGGAGAAGGGGAGAGGAACCAGTACACCCTTTCCGAGGAGCATGAGGAGGAGGTGGCTGGAACCATGACGAACCATGGTGTCTTTCAAGATGTATGTGACAGCACGTCTTTCCTCTGGACTGCTGACTGCATGCGAGCTGCATCCTTGTTTATCCCATTGGAGCTGACGCAATTCATACTTCCCCAAATGCACAGTGAAAGCTTTGATCCGATAGACATCCGCTCGGCATCCGCTTTGTTTCCTCTAGGCGTCCGCAAGCATTCGTTTCATTCCGCTATGCATCCGCCCCTTCCGCTATGCGTCCGCTTAGCAATTCTCTCCCACAGAATCGCCTTTGGATGTGTCATCCCGCTTCCATCTGTGTCATCCGCTAGGCTTCCTATGAACATCCGCTTAACATCGCCGTTACATTACTTACATACTACCCCCGTCCGTTCTTTTCCGTTCTGTTTATGCAAATTTTTGCCACTTTTGGGAGCGGATGACAATGGATGGAGCCACCTCCGAAATTTTGCTTGTCCGCTGTGTCCTTTATGCATACGTTTTGCGTCCGTCAGCCAGTGGGACCGGGCCTTTAATACATAGGTTGAGTAGGATAGGATTTCATCAGAAAGTCTTCTATGTTTTAGGCAAGACAAATCCATTCCCTTTAACATGGGACAAGTCTTTAAATTAGTAAGTTCTTAAATCAGTCTTTTCTTTCCCTTGAATATCTGTAGAAAAACATGACTTTAAAAGGCTAGAAAAATCAGCTTTTCTTCACCCTCTTCTTTTCTGGTTTTTATTTTTATTTTTTGAAGAAGCAGACATGAAGGACCTGTTTTAGAATATGCAAGGCTTTGTCTGCCAGGAATCTCATAATCATGCTTCAATTAACAGGAATCTGTTGTTGTTTTTCCCTCACTCAGCGAAACAAGAAAAAAAAGCCTCAGCACAAGCAAGAGCAGGTGGGAGGAGCTGTTGTGGCTGGTATGTCCCTGTGTTTGAAGATTTTTGTTAAGAGAAAAAGAGGGAGAAAGAAGACAGCAATTTGAGGAAGAAGACAGCAAAGAGAAGTTGGGTCATAAGGAGACCATGAAGACAAACTGAGAGAACAGTGAGCATCTAAAAGGAAAGGAGAAACTGGATAAAGAAAGCAATGAGTAAAGAAGCTACTGTCTGACAGAGAGCTAAAGGTAGCTATCAAGTGCCTTGTCCAGCAGACACCCAGCAAAGAACAGTGGCAGAAAGCTGGTAGGATAAATGACCAGGAAATAAGGACAAATTCATTTAACTTGAAATGAAAGTTGAAACATGGACAGAGAAAATGCAGCCATGCTTAAAGACCAGCCACTAGTTTTGGCAGAGACTGTAATAGCTTGGTTTATCAGCAATTTTTGTATGGATTAAACAGGAACCCGGAAAAGGAAAGAAGCATTTAAGACTCAGGACTCAAAGCTATAGAAAAGTACAAGAGTGCTTTAGTCAAAAGGTTAACAGGAATAAGCCTGATGGTTGGGAAATAGGAAAAGCAAAGCATAGAAGCAGAAAAAGGGATTAAGACTTTTTAAACTGTTGAATAACAAATAAACCCTACAAAGGACAAAAACTGTCCTATTTATCATCTTGCTTTTGTCTGGAATATAAAAAATATATCTGTGACATGGGCGGATGTTGAACATTCAAATGATAGCTTTTCTTTAGGTTAAGGCTAGGTCCCACTGGCTGACGGAGGCAAAACGTATGCAAAAAGGACACAGCGGACGAGCAAAATTTTAGGGGTGGCTCCATCTGTTGTCATCCGCTCCAAAAAGTGGTGAAAATTTGCATAAACA